>QRDG01000532.1:87205-223620 GCA_012064385.1 Puccinellia tenuiflora | reverse complement strand
TTAGATTTATTTTTGATAACACTCCTGTTTTAAATAAAGGATCTATTTAATGATTTGCGTTTCGCATATGAGTTATGTGAAATAGTGGTTTCAATGATTATGAGATAATTAAGAGCCATAGCAAATGAAGTTTTGTAGAATGTTCATATGAGATTATGAATAAGAGATCCCACAATGTGAGACTAAAAGGAACAAACCAATGTGTTTGGTTGTGTTATGTGTTTTAGTGGATTTATCGTGAAATGGTTTCATGGATAAAAGGAATTGTTGGAATAAAGTTTAGAAAGCTTAAACCTTGCATGTTTATGTATCAAGTGGCACATATGAAAAGTGCTATGTTGGTTAAAACTTGACACATAAAGGTTCTGATGATGGTGATCATTGAATTTTGGTTTAGCTTGTCTAAAGAGAAGTAGGATTCAAGAATATGAATTTTGTCAAAAGTTGCAAAATAATATTCATGATTTGCTTGTCATGTTTGAGAAACAAGACATACCTACGAAACTACAAAAGAAGAAATAGAAATTTTAAATACGAAAGTGACTAAGAGTCATTCCAATTTAAGTTTAAATCGTAAAGTAATTGTTACTTGATTTTGTGAAAAGAATGTTTCACATATTTATTTTGGCAAAAGAGTTTGCGTGGAATAAATAAAACTTAAAACTAGCAAAGTGCTGGTGTTTCGTATATGAGTTCTCGAATCTTAAAAGTTAAGAGTTTTTGGAGGAGTCCAAAGTGTCGAGAAAGTGCATAAGAAACTGAGTGAGATCTAATTAAGATATGTGGTGACATATATTAAGTTAGAGCAGAAATTAATTTCCATAATCAAAATATGTGGTGACATATGTTTGAGTGGGAGCTAGTTAAATCATGGTCAAATATAAAGATAACATATTTCTGAGTGGGAGCCACTGCGTTTTCACAATTTAATATGTGTATGAGGTATATTTGAGTGGGAGTTTACAACATAATGTTTGAATGAAATGGAGATTTCATAAATGTTGTAAATGTTGTCATGGACCATTGCATAACTTATGAAGTTAGTTTGAACGTCAAATATTCATGTAGATGAATGTATCTATGGTGGATAGATAAGTTTGATAAACATTAAAGTCAGAGTGTTTTACCTATACAAGTTTTTGAAGGAGTTCAAAATGAAACAAGAGAAGAATGGTTCATCTCATTGTGATATATAGGTGAAGCATTGAGTTAGAGAACTCAGTACAAAGTTGATGGTTGGAGGATATGTTGGAATTCAATATGAATTGTTCATAGATCTCAACATATACCATGTGTTTGTATATGACGATATGTGACCCAAGTTCTTAATTGTAAGAACATGTTGAATGAGGAGTCATTTTTCATGAAATTGAGATAAATTTAGAAAATGGTGGACTTGGTTGAAGTCATAAAGCCAGACTAAATTAGAGATCTCTTAATAGCAGAGTAGCACAGCGAAAGCATGATCGGAAATGTCAAAGTGACAAGGTTCACTGTTGATTTGTTAAGTCTACAACATATAGGAGTATATGGTTAATTCAAGGATTGAAATAAGATATAATATTTTGGTTTGAGAAAGTTGTTTCAAGATTGAGTGAGTTCCAGATGCATGTGTTATGAGAAAGTCCTTTTGACTAATCGTACATATGGCATGAAAGGATATGATTATCTCACTCTATAACCAAACATATTATATGCATTATATGATAATGGTTTATCATGGGATGATAGGAAGTTTATCATATGATGATAAAGTAATGTCAAATTAGGTGACAGTTACAATTTTGCAAAGGACATAAAGAACTGTAAAGGTACAGAGTACGGACGGAACCTCTTCCACAAGCAAACATGATCAGCACTGAGACTTCATGAGTGAGACTCCATGGGTGTTGGATCGAGGAAATGTAAACTAGATTATTGACTCTAGTGCAAGTGGGAGACTGTTGGGAATATGCCCTAGAGGCAATAATAAAATGGTTTATTAAGCATATTCAAGTTTATGGTAATAGTTTATTATCCATGCTATAATTGTATTAAATGGAAACATAATACATGTGTGGAATATAAACACCCGGAGTCCCTAGTGAGCCTCTACAGGACTAGTTCGTTGATCAAGAGATAGTTAGAGTTTCCTAACTATGGACTTGTTATAGTCACTTGATAACGGAGTCATATCATTAGGAGTAATGGTGTGATGGACATGACCCAAATAAAGAGTTGCAATTAATCGTGTCACAAAAGTTTTGTTGTCAACACTTTTAATATGCCAAATATAGTTTCCTTAGACCATGAGATTATATCACTCCCGTTCACCGGAGGAATACTTTGTGGACATCAAACGTCACTTCGTAACTGGGTGATTATAAAGGTGGCTTTCAGGTATCTCCGATGGTGGGTTGTTGGGTGATATGTATCGAGAGTGGAATTTGTCCCTCCTTGTGACGGAGAAGATATCTCCAGGCCTTCTCGGTAATATAGCATCAAGAGTCTGCAGACATGTGATTAAGTTGTAATCACCGGGATCCTATATTATGGACGAGTAAAGAGAACTTGCCGGTAACGAGATTAAACTGGACATGGGGATGTCAACGATTATATCTCGGGCAAGTAAAATATCGTGAGACAAAGGGAATCATATATGAGATTAATTGAATCTCCGGCATTGTGGTTCAATCGAGAAAAGGTTTTCGTTGAGTGTATAGGAATTAATATGGACATCCCGGTCCCGCTATTAATTATTGATATGATCATGTCTATGCATTCTCGAACCCGTAGGGTCACACACTTAACGTTCCGATGAAATTAGGTTTTGCGATGAATTAAATGATGACATGAACGAATGGTGATTCGGAGTCTCGGATGGGATCCCGGACATCACGAGGAGTTCCGGAGGAGTCCGGAGAATAAGATTCATATATGGAAAGTGGTTTCCGGAGGTTTCGGAAAAGTTCCGGAAATTATTTAAAGGGTACCGGAAGGTTCCGGAATGTTCTAGAAGAGTCTAGAAGTGGGACCGCATAAATTGTATGGGGCCCACATGGTGCAAAGGGGTGCTGCCACCACTAGGTGGGGCGCACCACCTAAGCCCATGGGCTGGTGCGGCATAGGAGGGGAGTCCCACTCCTAGTTGGACTAGGAGGTGGGCTCCCACCCCTTTAGGAAAGGGGCCCAAGGAGGAGTCCTTGTTGGACTCCAACTTGGGGGGCAAGACAAAGGGGGGGGGGCCGGCCGGCCCTGCCCTTGCCCTAGCCGCCACCTATATAAGGAGGGGCAGGGGGGGGCGCACCACACGCATTGGAGGCTGCCGCACCCCCCTCTAGCCGCACCCCCCTCTCACCCCTCTAAACCCTAGCCGCACCCCTTCTCCCCGAAGGGCTGCCGCCGCCTCACCACCACACCTAGCCGCACCCCCTAGCCCTAGGGGCTGCGCCACCTTGCTCCTCTCCCTCTCCTCTTGCTTGGCTTGGCGAAGCCCTGCTCGCGGAGATCGTCATCGTCACCGGCACTACCGTCGTGCTGCTGAGATCATCAAGGCCACGTCGTCTCGCTTGCGGGATCAAGGAGTCGACGTCTTCATCGAGCTGTACGTGTGGACGCCGCGGAGGTGCTGCCCGTTGCTGCACTTCACCGGATTGGATCTCGAGGATAATACATCTCCTCGCGACTAGACGAGTCTAGTTGCGGGGATCGACTAGCCAACCCCTGCACCGACAAAACGCGTTTGTTGATCTTCGAGGGTAAGAGATTGGATCTCATCTTCGCTATCTTCATCTCGTTGATCTAGATCCTTGGGGTTTATTCCGCTTTGCCGCGTAGAAAATTTTTTGTTTTCCATGCTGCGACCCCATCAAGATGGTGGTGGAGAAGACGCGGACACGCATAACTCGGTAATGTCGGGCTTGATGGACTCTCATATTCAAGAGCTGCTCCTCAAGGAGACGAGCACCGCTAGAGAGAAAGCCAAGCTGGCGCAAATGGAGATAGACGGGAATACTCCGTTGTATCCTGGGTGCCGGCCACAGGATACGCGCTTGCAAGTAACGCTTGATGCTCTAGAGATGAAATCGGCAAACAAATGGACCGACGTGAGCTTTAACAAGACCATGCAATTCTTCCACGATCGTCTTCCCGAGGGGAACACATTGCCAACTAATATCGAGGAGGCCAAGAAAGTCGTGTGCCCTCTTGACCTACCGCACGTTAAGTACCACGCATGCGTGAACGATTGCGCAATTATCGGGGCGAGTACAAGGACTTAACCACATGTCCGGTGTGCGGACAAGAACGGTACAAGAGTAGTACTGGGGACAAGAAAGTTCCTCGAAAAGTGGTATGGTACTTTTATATCACTCCCCGTCTGCAGCGATACTTCGTGGACCCTAAGGAAGCAAAGCTCATGCGATGGCACGCAGAAAGGGAGAAGCCCGAAGAAGATCCAGAAAAGGGCAGGATCCTGACACACCCTTCAGACGCTAGCCAGTGGGAAGAATTGGACAACGCCTTCGGAAATTTCGGAGGCGACGCAAGGAACGTAAGGCTGGGTATGAGCACCGATGGACTCAATCCGTTTGGCAACCAGAGTAGCACGCATAGCACATGGCCCGTGTTTGTATGGCCTTACAACCTTCCCCCGTGGTTGTGCACAAAGCAAAAGTACATACACATGAGTATTCTCATTCAGGGGCCAAAACAAGCAGGTGTCCACATACATACGTATCTCGCGCTATTGAAAGAGGAATTAGCCACGTTGTGGGAGACGCCAGCCCGTACGTGGGATGCCTACACTAAAGAATATTTCGACATGAGAGCCGCGTTGCTCATGACGGTGCATGACTATCCTGGTTGCTCATATGTATCTGGCCAGGTAGGCCACGGATTCTGCGCATGTGTCAGGTGCATGGATAAGACCCAGCATCTCCAGCTACCAAGGAATCCCGGGTCTTCGAAAACCGTGTACCCAGGGGCTCGAAGGTGGCTTCGCATGGATCATCCGTGGAGAAAACGCGGTGACCTGTTCAATGGTAAGGACGAGATCGAAGGAGCTCCGACCCCGAGGAGCGGCACAAAAATCGACGAGCTGTTGAGAAATTGGGAGGAGTGCCCCGCGCCGGGAAAGAAACGACCGAAGGTAGATCCGCTGCTGGGTGTATGGAAAGCGAGGTCTGTTTTCCACGACTTGCCGTACTGGAAGGTCCTCAAGATGCCACATAGCCTCGATATGATGCACATTATGAAGAATGTCACCGAGAGTCTGCTTGGCACTCTTTCCAACATGCCGGAAAAGACCAAGGATGGGACGAAAGCAAGATACGATCTGAAATGCCTTGGTGTCAGGAAAGATCTTCAGGCCCCCGATAGTGATGACGACGACGATGGTGATGATGATCAGCCTGAAGGGACTCAAGGTCGCCGCAAAAGGTTAAAGAGGAACACGGTGGTGCTTCCCACGACGTGCTTCACTATGAGTTTGGAGGAGCTCGAGCAGTTTTACAGGTGTCTCATAGGAGTCAAGTTTCCTCATGGTTACGCGGGGAAGATACGCAGATATATGGACGCAACGAAGAAGAGGTTTACCGGGATGAAGTCTCACGATTGTCACGTGCTGATGACGCAGATACTTCCCGTTGCGATTCGAGGGATAATGGACGAGCATGTCCGTGATACGCTGCTTGCTCTTTGCAACTTTTTCGACGTCATCAACAGGATGACGATCGGCGTCAGGCAGCTCGACAGGCTACAGGAAGAGATCGTGCTGATACTATGCGAGCTCGAGATTTACTTTCCGCCCTCATTCTTCGATATCTGCGTGCATCTCCTTCTCCATGTCGTTGATGACATCAGGCAGCTCGGGCCGACGTTCCTGCACTACATGATGCCGTTTGAAAGGATGAACGGTGTCATGAAAGGATACGTTCGCAACAGGGCCCGTCCTGACGCAAGCATAGCCAAGGGCTTTCTAACCTACGAGTGCATCTCCTTCTGCCAGAATTTTCTAAGAACCGAGAACGAGGATGTTTGTCTGCCCATGAGGAAACACCTCGGCAGGCTCAATGGATATGGTCACCGCGAGGGCACCCGCTCACTCTTTATCGGCGTTCAAGGTCGAAAAGACGACTTCGACAGGGCTCACCGGGTCGCGCTACAACACTTACAATTGATCGAGCCTGCGGTGGAAGAGTACAAATGCTTACTCGAACAACATTACACCGACCTGGGCCGGCCAAGGAAGAAGGGAGACGTAACCAGAGAGCACAACTCCACCTTCACGCGTTGGTTCAAGAAAAGGCAGCTAGATCTAGCAAAGATCAAAACGCCATCTACGGATGAGGAAAAACTCATATTCTCCTTATCACGGGGCCCCGGGCACAACGTAAAGACCTATCAGGCATACGACATCAACGGCTACAGATTCTACACCGAGGAAAAAGACAAGAATAGCGAATATCAAAACTCAGGAGTAACTATGCTATCCTATGCCAATGAGGAGGCTACTGTCAAGGAGAGATTCTTCGGAAAGATCGAGAAGATATGGGAGCTCAACTACTGTGGAGAGTTGGTGCCAATGTTCCGTGTGAGATGGGCCAAGGACGTCGTCAAAGAAGGCCAGTATTTCACCACCATGGTAATACCCGATGCCAAATCGAAGAACGCCTCCGCGAAAAATGAGCCATGGGTATTGCTAGCCAAGTTGAGCAATGCTTCTTCATTACCGACCCGTCAAAGCCTAGTCGTGTTGTCGTGAGGAGGGGCAAGAGGAGCATCATCGGAATGGAAGGAGACGCCAACGAGGAAGACTTGGAAAGTGATCCAAAGATCGAGGAGGAATTCGACAAGTACTTCGACATGCCTACTACTAGTACTCAAAGAAGGAAGACCTCCCTACCTACGAAAGGTTGTCCGTTCACGCGAAGAAATCTCAAGGTGCCCGGCCTAAAGTTTTCAACCGCGAAAAAGGGAATGAAAAGAAGCTAGCTCGAAACCAAGAGACGAAGACTTTTTTGGTGTATTTAACTTGTGTGTGTGAGAGAGACAATGCAAGTATAAGAGACATTGTGTGTGTGTGAGACAATGCAAAACTCAAATCCAATGAATATGTGTGTGAGACAATATGCAAAACTCATAACCAATGAATATGTGTGTGTGAGACAATATGCAAGCATAAGAGACATTGTGTGCAAGCATAAGAGCAAAAAAGTGGTCCATCAAGATTTTAAGAAACTTAATTTGCTTTTGTTTGTAATTGAGAAATAGTTATCCCTATTCCAAAAATGATAGAGGTGTCAATTACAGCCCATTACTTGCTAGTATACCCTAAGGAATAAGATAAAATGCTCTAGCTAGTTCTTTTGTTTTCCTCATTGTTATTCAGTATTGACCTGTCTTTTTTGTTTAAATCATGTTATTGTGATGCTCTGCATAATGTTGATTTTATTACTTTGGACCCTTACACTCAAGTTCCTGTGGTTGCTGCAGATTCAGTATGCGCTACAGCCAGGATTTGAACTGTTTAGGCGTTTTAATTCTGTGGCGCACCGCTGATGGGGTGCGCCACAGAATCTTACATTTCTGTGGCGCACCTCCCAGGATATGCGCCACAGAAATGTAAGATTCTGTGGCGCACCCCTCCCGCGGTGCGCCACAGAAATTTGGAGCCGCCACTTACATGTGGGCCAGCCCCGCGCTGCCGTTTCATTCCCAAAAATTCTCAAACTTCCCGCGCGTTGACGACGTCCTCCCGCACCCCGGCCTCCCGCGCTCGACGACCACCGCTCGCCGCCGGCAGCCCGCCGCCACCGCCGCCACCGGAGGAGTCGCCGGCAGCCCGACGCCACCGCCGCCACCGGAGGACCTCGACACCGGCCTCCCCTGCGCCCTCGATCGGACGACCTCGACACCGGCCTCCCCGCCACCGCCGCCACCGGAGGACCTCGACACCGGCCTCGACGCCGTCCCCTGCGCAGGTCTCTCCTCCCTCCTCCCTCCTCTCTCCCTGCCATCTTCCTCCTCCTCCCTCCCCTCTCCACCGAACTATGCTCTCTAGGTGCTTGTGGAAATGCCTGTGTGTCTAACTTCAAATTTTTGAATACAAACAAGGCACCCACATGATGTATAGTAGATTCAGGATGAAAAGTTGGGTCTAGGGAAAGTGGTCTCACATTTTTCTGAATTTATTTGGCCTTATTTTAAGTGAATTTGCAAAATGTCCAGAACTGAACTTTTGAAATAAGTCCAAAATTTGAACATAACTTGATGAGGTTTTTGCACAGGTAGGTCCTATATGACCATAGGCAGTTCAGGGAATTTTCTCCAATTTTTCAGAAAAACTTTTATTCACTAAATAGTTTAAGATTCATTCTGCCCTTTTTGAAAGAAACAGTGTAGATTAGCCCCTTTGCATGCAATTTCTTGGTTAATCTGCTCCACCAAATTTGTAAACTTCATATCATTAGAAAGAGCTAACCTATAGATTCATAGGCATCAATTGTTGTCCAAATTAACATTATAACAGACTAAATCATGTAGGCCAAAATGCTATGTTTTAACTGTTTTCTGAAAACCTGAAAAACTGCTAAGTCTGAAAACAGTGTAGATTAGCCCCCTTTGCATGCAATTTCTGGTTAATCTGCTCCACTAAATTTTGTAAACTTCATATCATTAGAAGAGCTAAACCTATAGATTCATAGGCATCAAATTGTTTGTCCAAATTAAACATTATAACAGACTAAATCATGTAGGCCAAAATGCTATGTTTTAACTGTTTTCTGAAAAACCTGAAAAACTGCTAAGTCTGAAAAACAGTGTAGATTAGCCCACTTTGCATACAAATTATGGTTAATCTGCTCCACCAAATTTTGTAAACTTCATATCATTAAAGAGAGAATTGCTTATTTGGCCCTGTCTGAAGTTTGCCTTCCTTTTTGGCCTGGCAAATTTTTTCTTCCTTTCATACCCCACAAAGTTTGGTTGGTTCCTTATTTGGCCCTCTAGTATAATTTAAGCACTAAGATGACCATTTTGCCCCTGCTGCAATATGTGACGAAATTACACTAAAAAAACTGTGATATACTAGTTGGTTATTAAAAAAACGATCCCCACTGTGGCTGGCACCAGCGCACCAGTTCACGCTTTATTTGAAAAATTTTGAAATTTGAATTTTTGAGTTTCAAAAAAAATCTCAAAATTTATTCCGAAATTACTCCAATTTCAACAACTCCAAAAAAATGATATTAAATAGGCACAAACATAGAGACAATCGCAAACACGCCAGAAATTACAGCCCAAAATACATTATATTTTGGGAGATACAAAAAAGACAAATTTCTGGCAGACTATACGTATACTATACGCCTATATAATGTCAGATTTTGTTTTTTTCACAGCCCCAAAATAAAACGAGTTGTGCCCGAAACATTGCACGTACATCCCAAGCATATACATGTATTTCCGGAATAAATTTGAGATTTTTTTGAAACTCAAAAATTCAAATTTCGGAATTTTCAAATAAAAATTGCACTGGTGCGCCGGTGCCAGCCACAGTGGGGGTCGTTGGCACGATCAGCAGAAGTTCAGCACTGAGATTGCCGATCAGTTTTTTTTTAATAACCAACTAGTATATCACAGTTTTTTTAGTGCAATTTCGACACACATATTGCAGCAGGGGCAAAATGGTCATCTTAGTGCTTAAATGTACTAGAGGGCCAAATAAGGAACCAACCAAACTTTGTGGGTCATGAAGGAAGAAAAAATTTACCAGGGCCAAAAAAGGAAGGCAAACTTCAGACAGGGCCAAATAAGGAATTCTCTCATCATTAAAACTAGCTAAACCTATATATTCATATGCATCAATTGTTTGTCCAAATTAAACACTATAACAGACTAAATAATGTAGGCCAAAATGCTATGTTTAACTGTTTTCTGAAAAACCTGAAAAACTGCTAAGTCTGAAAAACAGTGTAGATTAGCCCCCTTTGCATGCAAATTCTGGTTAATCTGCTCCACCAAATTTTGTAAACTTCATATCAATAGAAAGAGCTAGACCTATAGATTCATAGGCATCAATTGTTTGTCCAAATTAAACACTAATAGCAGACTAAATCATGTAGCCAAATGCTATGTTTTATCTGTTTTCTGAAAAACCTGAATTAACCCTAGATTTATGAACTATGCAGTTTGAAGAGGAGAGACCTCGACGCTACCCGCAACCGCCGCCACCGGAGGAGCTCGTCGACAAGTGGTGAGAAATTATGGATGTGTTGTGAATATATGTGTGTCCACGACCATCGTGTCGTTGTTGTTTGTGCTCCGACCATCGTGTCGTTGTTGTTTGTGCTCCGACCATCGTGTCGTCGAGATGTCCTATTTCAGAAATGCTTGTGCAGGTACCCCGTGAGGCCCTTGAGATTGCGGAACGTCGATTAACTTCCGTTCCGGCAAATTCGGGTACTCCATATGTCCTATTTTTAGCAAAGGTCATGCCAAATTTTTTCGTGAAATTGGCATGACTTTGCTAAAAATAGGACATATGGGACACTGCGACTAACATATGTTGATAAATTAAGTGATGTTTTTATTTATTGTTGTACTAACTTATTGCCTTTTTTTAATGCAGTGCGAACATGTCGGACAACGCTCCCAGCTCTTCTAAGCAACCTGAGCGTCGAAGAGAAACTAGAGAAAAGAACAAGGCGTTCTGGGCTATGTCCCAGCAGTTGGACGAGAGGGGAGGCTGACGAACTGGCTCGTCCGGTGATGTGACTATGAGTAGAGGAAGAGGAGGAAACCACCAGCACTGATGGTGGTGAGCACACGGATGGCGGTGTTGGCGAACACACCAACCACCCGATGGTGGCGAGCAGACGGATGGCGGTGCTGGTGGCAGTAACCGCACCGCTAAGAAGCAGAAGAAGGTGAGGAAGATCGGACACCGCAAGGGCTCGCCAACATCACAGAAGAGTTCACTTTGGTCTCTGCGAAGTGGCCAACCCTTGGAGCCTAAGGAAATTGCCCGTGGGTACGCATGCAACTAGGGTGCATGCTCCGGGAAACCGTGTCGATCAATACACACAACCTCAGAAGCAAGGAAAATGAGGCTTTGGTCCAAACCCCTCCTCATGAAGCTTCACGAACGATACACGTTCCGAAGCCATTGAATAAGAAGGTGGAAAGTTTAGCCATCACGAAGATGAGCGATGCCTTGAGCACGCTGGAAATCCCCGGGTGAAGAAGAAGATCGATAAGGGTCTTAGCTGGGAGGGAGATACATGTTAAAGAGCCGATGCTAGACGAAGAAGAGTTCGAGGCATTCAAGGGTCCTTAGAAACTGAGGAGGCTAAAGCATGGACCAAGTGGGGGAAGGATATGCGGGAACTCAACATAGGTAACCACCGTTTTGGGAAGCGGCGGTTACTTTGGAAAACAACCCATTTGGGACAAGGAGGATGCCGAGGTTGCAAGACTTGGCAAAGAGAACCCGTGGCATAAAATCACGGACGAGCAAGTTCGAAACTTTGTTCGGTCCCGCTACTATCTCAAGCCGGGGACGGGGGAGTTCGTCACCGACGATAAGGACGTGCTGGAATTCGAGAAAGTGCTGGTAAGTAACTTAATTACTACGGATATATCAAAGTCCATTGCTTCGATTTCTACCTTGGTTCACCTTAATTTTCTTTGTCTGCAGAGAGAAGCAGTTGGAGGAAGAGGCTGAGGCCGGCCCGTCGTCCCAGGGGTCGATGGAGCCCTGGGACAACACTTTCAACAGGGCGATGAACACTTACAAGGGGAGGGACAAGTCATCGCGTCCGACGTCAGCTGGCCGTGTGACCGGCTTTGGTACGAGCATGAAGTTCCTCCAGTACTACAGCACGGACGCGGAGACGAAAAAGGAGAGGAGGAAGTCGACTAGGGATCAAGCCGAGGTTGTGGCGCTAAAGAAGAAGGTGGAGACTCTAGAGCAGGAAAAGGTGGACTCCAGCATGGTGGACAAGATGGTGGACGAGAAGCTCCGGAGTTTCTTACCCCCTGCAGTGTTGGAGGGGATAGCTGCTTGGCATGCGGGAGGTCAGAAAGGGCCGATACACGTGCCCAGCTTCGCCGGCAGCACCTCCAGCAATAACGTGTCGCCGGTCCTGGTGACCCCACCGGTGCCCCCTACCGCGGCTCAACAGAATAATGATAATGCACAAGAGCGGCCAGAAAATGATAGGCCGGTTGCCGGCACCGGCGCCCTAGTCTCGACATTGGAGGAGCTCAACACCATCACCAAGGTAACTAATTAGTTAGACCGCGGCATTTTCTATAAATAAGATTTTGATGACACTGTCAATCTCATATATGCATGATGCTTAACGTATATTCACTCCCAGGACATTGCCTTGCATACTCCTGCATAGGGTTGGGGCCGGTAGCGAGTTGAAGGATGTCGCAACGGCCGTTCTCGTCCAACCTCTGACCACTACTATGCACAACAAACCAATGAGCGAGCCGTGATGAGAGTCAGGGTGACCGAGGTAGTGCCTGAGTTCCATGGCATCGACCCTCCCTTTCAACCTCTGGGAGCCGATGAACACATGGTTCTTGGAGAGTGCCTCGCGTGGATGATGGAATGGCCGAAGAGCCAAATTCGTCTTGGGGAGGGTCTTCAGGGGATCAGGCGCACCGGTGGCGCCACCTCGAAGCACCGCCCCCCCCCCCCCCCCCCCCGCCTGTTCGGCCCTCGTCGAGGGCGGCCACAAAAAGATGTTGTGGATGAACCGGCGCCACAGGCAGCCGTCGAGGCCGGCAGGAAGGTACCACCGGTCGTCGCCGCCACCCAGCCGCCACCAAAAATTGTTGGGGACGTATGTACCTCCACAGTCCAAGGTTAGTTCCGACTTCCCGACTTTCCGACTTCATGACTTTTCGAATTTTCGCCTTTGTATCTAGTATGTGATGTGCTATTGTCTACGTTCAGGACAAAGCCGTTGCCCCTGAACCTGCTGGTGCCAACCTCGACGATGCCGAAGATAATGTCAATGTCGATGACTTCCTCAACACCGGCGCCTACAAGGAGGATTTGTACATGCCTCCTGTGGATGAAGAACCCTTCCGTGATCAACCCGTCCACTACATGCACACAGCGCCTGGTCTTCGATGGTTTATCTCAAGACACACCTCCGGAGGCCGGTGATCATCAAGCTCAAGTGGCACCGTGTCGTGGTGGGTAGCACGGCATATCCATCAAAGACGGAAAAGAGTGTGGGGCAGGCGACGATCGGATGCTCGCGCGGGATTGGGCAACAAACATGCAAACACACGTCAGTTACCCAGGTTCGGGGCCCTCCTTGAGGAAGTAACACCCCTACGTCCTGCTCTTCTTGTTCTTATTGATTGATCACAAATCGGGCTACAAGGGTTGCTCCTGGAGCTGTGTGGCGGTGGTGCCGGCTAGAGGTGTCAAGCCGGCTGGAGGTGGAAGACGATGATCTACCTACCGCCTATTGCTTGTCTATCACTTGCTGCCTTGTTGCCTTGCCTCGCGCAGGAGGCCCATGCACGCCTTATATAGGCAGCGGCTAGGGTTTTGGGTTACAAGGAGATTACACGATTGCCCTATGACATCACTACTCTGGAGCCGGCTGGAGCTATCTCATCATTACATTGTAGCTGTAACGCCCGACAGGGGCTGGGCGGTCCGGGCCTACCAGTACGGACCGGTCGGTTGGTAGAGGCCGGCTGCCCTAGCCGGCCGTCCGCCTTGGGGTAGGCGAAGCGGCTTGCTTTATCCGGCTGGCTCCAGGCGGCACGTTGTAGCCGGCCCATGTATTTCTTGAAGAAATGGTCCTCTTAGGGGTATCCGGGGTTCATATCCCCGACACTAGCCCGCGCCACGTGGCGCGTGGAGCGGTGCGGTTCCGCCTGCCCCGCCTTTATAGGGGAAAAGAGGGGGAAGGTTCAGAGTTTTCGCTCCTTTCTCTCGCTTCGTCTTCTTCGCCAGCTCTTGCTCCTCTTGCTCCTTGCCGATTTCTCCGTCTCGCCGCCTCTGCTTCCGCCTCTTCCACCACGGGCAACAGATCTTCAATGGCGGGCACGGGCGCTTGGATGGGCTCCATCATCGATGATGCGTTCCTTCTAACGCTTCACCGGAATGGGTCCATGGGGAAGAGCGGCGATGTGGAGGTTCGCGCCCTCCCCCTGGGGAGATCTCGCCGAGGCCCAAACCGGGCGAATTCGTCGTGTTCTACACGCACGTGGAGCGGGGGCTGGGGCTTCCTGTTAGCTCATTCTTCAACGAGTTCCTGCATTTTTATGGGCTGCAGCCTCACCATTTGGGGGCAAACTGCATCACGCAGTTGTCTTGCTTCGTCACGTTGTGCGAAGCGTATTTGGGCGTTTGGCCCAGTATGGAGCTTTTCGGCATGTTCTTCTTCTTGCGGTCCCAGGTGACCGCTGGGCTGCAGCGGGACTGCGGCGGCGTCTCCATCAGCGCGAAGAACACGCCGCTCCCCAAGATCCATCTGCCCGAGTCCATCAAGAAGTGGCAGAATACATACTTCTATGTCAAGAACGCCACTGCGGTTGACCGGGTCAACCTCCCCGCCTTCGCCAAACGCGTCCGGCGGATAGATCCTGGAGCCGGAAGCCGGCAGTCGATGAGAGTCTGCAAGGCACCCTGTTCACCCGCCTGGAGAAGCTGGTGGCGGACGGCTAACGTCCAGGGACCTGACCATGGCCTGGACAACAAGGCGGATGTATCCGTTGCAGGAGCGTTCGCACAAGATGTGCTTCTACTCCGGCATCCGGGATCCCACTCGAGCATCCATGAATGTTCCGACGCAGGAGAGAGACTGAGCGAGTGGTATCCCGTCTCATCACCGACAAGCTTGAGGACGACTGGGACTTCGGGCTCGATCCCTTCGACCGCTCAGATCGAGCTCCTGAGGTGGGCTTCTTCCCTTCTCATTTTGCTTCCGATTCCCTTTCCGGCTGCCGCCTGATCTAGCCGGCTTGCCGGGTAGCTTTGTGAGGTCCAGATGGTGGAAGATTTGAAGTAGTCTTCGAGCCTGATGTCCAGGGTCCCCTTTCTGCGACGCAGACGGCCATGCTGGAGGAGGAGAGCACCGCCGAGGAGCAGGCGGCGGGTGAGGTGAGGTGCGGACACTGCCGCTGGAGGTGAATCGGCGGCGATGCCCGTATCGTCGCGGGAACACGCGGCGACACACCGAGTCGTCTGGAGGAGGTGCGATGCCGGCGGCGATGATGACGCTACCCGGACTGCAACGAGCCCGGTCTCTGCCGCTGGCGCCGACTCCGACTCGGCCGCCTACCGGGACGAGGATCTCGAGCGCAACGATCCGCCCCCGGTTTCGTCGTCCCCTGGTAAGTCTTCTGGGCCCGGGCGTCGGGCAGGCTGACAATGTTGTGCGGGGGTAGGGATCTCTCCACTGGCTCTGAGCCGGACTCAGAGGGTTCTTCCTCCGTGCCAGCCTCCAAGCCGGCGATTTCCACCCGCCAGACCAAAGAATTGGAGGCGGCGGCGCGGAAGAAGGTGGTCCTTCCTCGGCGGACCGTGAAGGAGAGGCGGTCGAAGTCGGCCGCCGATGTCGATGCAAATACCGCGCCGCCCAAGCGGAAGGGCGCATTTGAGAAGCGAGGCGTGCTTCCCGCCAAAAAGCGGGCTTCGACGTCTTCCCGGCCTACCACGGGTGGCCTGTCGCCAGCCGGCAGACGAGGGCGGAGACGCTAAGACCGGGGCCAGGGCGGACGAGATCATGGCCGAGGTCCGGGCTGAGGTCGACGCCAAAACGGCGGAGGAGGAGGAGGCCCAGATTGGTGGGCAAAAAATGAGGTGATTGGTCCTGCTTTGGGTGGTGATTTTATTTACGATTCGAATCCGGATGACTTGGAGAGGGAGTTTTATGCTCAGACGGCGCAGGCAGTCTTAGCCTTGGGAGCATCTGATGCTGATTTTACTGTGGAGCAGCTGCTGGCCTCGAGGGGAGAGCGAGGAGGAGAGGACGAAGGCGGCGGACGTGGAGAGGACAGAGCGCGCCGCCGACAAGACCCGCCCAGGTGGTTAATCTTTCTCTCCTATTGTTCTTGGTTATGACTCGGGTATGGAGGATCTGGAGAAAGCTGTTTACGCGGAGCTGGCGCAGGCGGACTCGATCCGGGCGTCGATGGATGCCTAGGCGGCTGCAAGGCAGCCGGCGGCTGCCAAGGCGGCCGAGGAGAAGGCGGCAGCGGGCGCGGAGGCCGGCGATACCGCAAAAGCCTCTGTTGGGGCCGAGGTGGTGCCGGCTCGCACGGAGCGGCCGGTTGAAGATCCTGTCGTTCCGGCGAAAGGCGGCGATGTGCCTTCCGGAGGCGTGAAGCGCCCGTCCGACGCCGTGCCCCCTCCCCCACCAAAGCGTTTGAAGAGGAGGACGGCCAAGGCGTGGGCTCGGCGTCGGGTAAGTCCTTGTCTTGTGGTAGGAATCTTCGCAACTTGTGCTCGATGGTGACGCCTTCCTTGTTTCGTAGGGCCCCACTCCCAATAGTGGAGACGGCAGTCATCGCGGTGAAGGAATCGGCATCGGACTGTGAAGGTGACAGACATAGTCAGGGCGAGCTGCATCTACAAATCCCGGAGGCAGTTGACAGTATACATCCCCATTGAGGGTGCCGTTGAGGAAGGCATCACTACTAGGGAAAAGGCTACCCGTGGCGCACCAAATAAGGCTACCCGTGGCGCAGGGGCCTGCGCCACGGATTGCCACGCCACGGGTAACCAACCTTACCCGTGGCGCAGGCACAGATGTGCGCCACGAGTATTACCCATGGCGCACATGTCTATCCTGCGCCACGGATAGGGTGCGCCACGGCTACCTTCTGTCATGCGCCACGGCTAAGTTTTTCTGTATTTTTTATATACAGAAAATACGGTATTTATACAGGTATTTATACAAACAGATATATCACATTACAGGAAATTCATATTCCAATATTATATAGAGAGAAATATTTGATAAACCAGTATAAATACACAATTTCCAATCATAGTTCATCGATCATATTATTACACAAAGTTGATCATAATCACAGTTCATCGATCATATTATTACATATCCAGTAGCTAATACATGAAGTTTAGCTAATTTCAACATGAACCTTCTGATTCATCGAACTGTACTGAGTCGACGGCGGCGCTACGCATCCAAAGAGAAGGAACCCTCACAGGGTCATAACTCACGTGAGCAGGAACCCTCTGAAGAAACGACCACCTACCGTCATACTGCCTAACCAGCAGATACATGTATCGACGGACGTGCTCGTCCTCCTCCCTAATACGGCGACGTACCTCCTCCTCGGGGGCCGGCTCCCTCTGCACCGAGCGTGGCCCACGCGACTGCCACCACAGAAGATCAGGGTCGACGACGTCACCCGGATTCCTCACCAAGCTGCGCGTCCCGGAAGGTAGCACCTCCCAGTGCCAGCCCGGTGGAGCCCAGTCCCGCACATCGTCCCTCTGGTCCAACATGGACATCGTCACCGAGAACACCTAAGTAAAAAATGCTTAAGTCAAAATTTTGTTACAAAAGTAATATTAAAATTTACGAAATGCGAGAAGTTAACAATGGAAAGCCTCATATATCATTGCCGTGCAAAACAAGGCAAAAAGAGTGTCTATAAGACCATGTATTAATACAAACACTCCAATTGTATATACTACAAGGCATTATAGACACTCTCCTTGCCTTTACCGTGGCATAGTTTTAAATCATCGGCTTTGTCAATTCATAGAGAAGAAACAAAATGATTTGAGTTTATGCCTCATACTTAGATTGGACACACATTGATTAGGAACGGGGCAAGCGGACCAAGAGTATGCACAAGATGTTTATTTGTGCATATCACAAGGTCCGCTAGCACCTCCCTGAATCACATAGTGTGACACAACATTTTAATCATCGGCATTCAGAAAGAGAGAAAAAACAAAATGATTTCGGATTTGCGCCTCATACTTAGGTCGGACACACAAGCAGACCTGCAGGATCCTCGGCAATTCATTATTGTGTCACCCAAATCCAGTGGCTGGATTCAACCTACCTGAGGGCTTGTGTTTCCAACAGCATCGTTGTTTTGTCTTTATTCACCGACCTACAGGAGGTGGATCCAATGGCTGGCCGGTGAACAAAGACAAAACAATAATGCCAGGGAACATGCCAGCAGGTAGGCTAAATCCAGCCATTGGGTTCGGTGACAAAGGTAGACGCTCGTTGTGTGCCGTTCGCTGCAGGGAGGCTAAAATGCCTAGTGTCACAACATTTTAATCATCGGCTTAGAAGAAAAAAACAAAAGAAAATAAAATGACTTAGATTTTGCGCCTCATACTTAGGTCGGACACTCAAGTAGACCTGCAGGATCTTGTGAGCCAAGTATGATGCACAAGACTTGGTACTTGTGCATATCACAAGGCTCACAAGACCTGCAGGCCTACAACTTAGTGCCACAACATTTTAATCATCGGCTTTCGAAGAAACAGACAATACAAAATAAAAATGACTTAGATTTTGCGCCTCATACTTAGGTCGGACACACAATTATTAGTAGCCCTGAAGGATCGGCCGAGCCAAGTAGGATGCACAAGACTTGTACTTGTGCATATCACAAGGCTCGGCCGACCTTCAGGGTTACCACATAGTGCCACAACATTTTTAATCATCGGCATTCGGAAAGAGAAAGAAAAAACAAAATGATTTTGGATTTGTGCCTCATACATATTTAAATTGGACACACATTTCAGAGACGGAGCAAGTGAACCAAGTAGGATGCACAAAATATTTATTTGTGTATATCACAAGGTTCACTAGCTCCTCCCTGAATCATACAGTGTCACAACATTTTAATCATCGGCTTAGAAGAAAAAGACAAAACAAAATGATTAATGACTTAGATTTTGCGCCTCATACTTAGGTCGGACACACAAGTAGACCTGCAGGATCTGGTGAGCCAAGTATGATGCACAAAACTTGGTACTTGTGCATATCACAAGGCTCACCAGACCTGCAGGCCTACAACCTAGTGCCACAACATTTTAATCATCGGCTTTCGAATAAACAGACAAAACAAAATAAATATGACTTAGATTTTGCGCCTCATATTTAGGTCGGACACACAATTATTAGTAGCCCTGAAGGATCGGCAGAGCCAAGTAGGATGCACAGGACTTGTACTTCTGCATATCACAAGGCTCTGCAGACCTTCAGGGTTACCACATAGTGCCACAACATTTTTAATCATCGGCTTTCGAAGAAAATAAGTTCCAAACAAGCACAGAATTCAGTCCGGTGGTTAGGAAAGAAAATAGCACATATAATGTACAGAATACCAGCAAGTAGCAGCCACGGACCATATACATCTAGTGTACCTACTCAACCAGTAGTGAATTCTAGACCTCACCAGCAGCACATCTCTATATAGACAGAAGCAATATGAAGACTAAGATCATGATAGCAGCTAGCAGTAAAATCTAATCAGTCCTAATAATCCTAAGTAGCCAAAGGGTAGCCATCAATACCGACTAGGAAGTCTGTCCATTTCATATACACCCACTGCCTACGTGTGCAGACGGGAGATGTAGATACATGAGCGAAGTCGAATAAAAACCTAAATCTACATCCCGGAGATAGCACTGGTGCTCTAGTTACTAGCCATTTCTTTATCTGCTCACAGCTGACTACAGAATCAATGGTTCAGTTTAGCTACAAACTTTCACAGCAGAACGCACTTCAATCATGATCAGAAATCGAGCATCTTTATATCGCAGCAAGGTAGTAACAAACTTAATACCTAAAAAGGCTACATCAGCACCCATCAAAGCTAGTAGGTGTGACTAAAACAACGAAACTGGAGTTCTTCTTGCAGATTTGTAGCCTAATCCAAGTAAATCATCGCCATGGCGTGACGATAGAGCAGATAAGAGGAGTTCGAGCTCACCCGAGACGGACTATAGCCGATGTTTGATCTCAGCGCGGATGGAAGCGCCGTCCGCCGGCAAACGGACACCACCGCTGGTCTAGACCACGCCGACGAACAGTGGCGGCGGGGTCCAGGAGTGCCGAGGCCGGGGAAGCAGTGCTGGCAGGAGCACCTCGGAGACGTTGTCGGAGAAGACCCTGGCAGCCGCTCCGGGTGGACGCCGGGAGGAGCAGCCCGGTAAGGCGACCACCAGCAGGAGCGCGGGGAGGTGAGGGGTGGCCTGGGAGGGCGGCCACCGAGGCACCGAGGCGAGCCAGGGAGGTGGAGGAGGAGATCCGGGGAGGCGGGGGTCCAGCTCGCGCGGCGTTGGCCGGGGAGAAGGGCACTTACGACAAGATCTTGGGAGGCGGAGGTGAGGGGTGGCCTGGGAGGGCGGCCGCTGAGAGGATGCTGGCGGCGCTCGAGGAAGAAGATGAGGCGAAGGGGATCGAGAGGATAAGGGGGAGAGAGAGCTAGGGAGCGTGGTAGGTGGGGTGCGAATTGAAGCGAGTCTGTACTCTGTACAAATAGTTGTGGCGCACGTCGCCGCGATGCGCCACGGGTAGCAACTTACCCGTGGCGCACAAAAATAAGGTGCGCCACGGGTAAGGAGGGGGATCGCTAGCCAGCCAGGCCACCACATAGCCGTGGCGCCCCACCATTTTGGTGCGCCACGGGTAATGGACCACCCGTGGCGCACCGTCTTTTCGTACGCCGCGGCTATATACCCGTGGGGCATCAAAATGGTGGTGCGCCACGGCTATTTAATCCACCTATAAGCCTTTTCCTAGTAGTGGCATTCTTGACATCGAGCTGACGAATGGGCCAAGAGCTAGAGATCGCCAAGGTGAGAACAAGGCGAATCATAGCCGACTTGACAACTGTACTGAAAGTCTCGTCATAGTCGATGCCGGGACGCTGGGAGTAGCCGCGAACAACCTAGCGAGCCTTGTAGCGTGCTAGATTGCCATCAGCGTGGAACTTGTGCTTGAAGATCCACTTTCCTGTAACAACATTGGCACGAGGTGGGCGAGGAACAAGAGACCACGTGTTGTTGTCGAGGAGATCCTGGTGCTCAGTGGCCATGGATGCACGCCAATTGGGGTCCGGCATCGCTTGTCGGTACGTCATGGGGACGGGCGTGACCGAGGAAACCGTCGCGGAGAGGTTCAGCTGATTGTCCGGACGGGACACGCGGCTGGAGCGTGTTGTCTTTATGGTCGGAGTAGCTATAGCAGGCGCGGTGGTTGACGAAGCGGGAGGGCACGACACAGCGGAGGGGCATGTCGTGGGAGAGGAATGTGGCGCGGCAGATCCCTGCCACGACAGGGAGCGAAGACGCGGCCGGGGACTGGGGCGCCGTTGCCGCAGGCGTTGTCGTGATAGAGGGTTGGCCCGCGGCAGCCTGCCGAGGCACCCTGGCAGGCGAGTTTCCTGGCGCGGCAGGAGTGTCGAAGAGGAAATCCAGGCGCCGAGCCGAAGGTGATGGGGACGAGGCCCATGTTGTAGCTGCAGTCTGAAACGGAAAAACACCCTAATCGAAGACAACATGTCGCGAAATAATGATTATCCCTGATGGATCAAAACAGCGGTAGCCACGGTGTTGAGAAGGATAACCAAGGAAAACACGAGGCACAGAACGAGGACGGAACTTGTGTGCAGCTGTCGAAGAAACATTGGGGTAACAGAGGCATCCCAAAACAGGCAACGTGTCGTACGGGGGAGAGCGATCGTGAAGACGCGAAAAGGGAACAAGCGAGCCAATGGCTTTGCAAGGCTGCCTGTTCAGGGGATAGGTGGCAGCGGCAAGGGCTTCAGCCCAAAACGGTTTAGGAAGATGAGCTTGAAACATGAGAGTGGGTATTGTATCATTAATGGTGCGAGTAGCGCGCTCGGACTTGCTGTTCTGCTGAGACGTGTAAGGACACGAGAGACGAAGTTTCGTACCACGTGTAGCGATAAGATTATCAACGACAAAATTGAGAAATTCGGCGATGTTGTCCGTTTGAATGGAGCGCATCGTGAGGCCAAATTGAGTGCGAAAAAATGTTCCGGAGTGCGTGACACACAAGATTTTTGACGTAAGGAAAAAGACAAATAAAAGTGGGAATAGTCATCGACAATAACAAGGTAATATCGAAAACCGGAATTACTAATAATTGGGGAGGTCCACAAATCACAATGTATTAAATCAAACTTGGCTGTCGACTCAGAGGTTGAAGAACTAAACTGTAGACTGATACGTGTCAAACGTATCTATAATTTTTTATTGATCCATTCTAGTTTTGTGATGTTGTCACATGTTTCTACTATCTTATTACATCATTTTTATAAATTTTGTCGGACTAACCTATTGACAAGATGCCTAGTGTCAGTTTCCTGTTTTTGCTTTCTTTTCATTTCAGAAACTTACCACAGAAACATTCTCGGAATGCGCTGAAAATTTACGAGGATTTTGTATTCGCCAAGACGGAGTTTCGGTCCAGAGGGCAGCCCTGGGGGCCACCCACAGGGCAGGGACGACCCCCAACCGCGGCCTGCCCTAGGGCGGCGGGTGGGACCCGCCCCTGCTCCTGGTGGGTCCCCTCGGCCCCCCTCCGACGGCTATAAATCAGATTAATCCCAAAAACGTCGAGTCGGCCATTATTTTCCAGAGAAGTCACCCCGAGGCGCCGCCACCATAAGCCCTAGTTCGGGGGTGATTCTGAAGCTGATCCCGGCACCCTGCCGGAGGGGAGATCGATCCCGGAGGGCTCTTCATTGTCATGCCTTTCTCCGAGATGATTTGTGAGTAGTCCCACCTTGGACTACGGGTCCATGGCAGTAGCTAGATGGTAGTCTCTCTCCCTTGCGCTTCATGTATTATGATCTTGTGAGCTGCCTAACATGATCAAGATCGATTATTGTAATGCTATGTGATGTTTTTGCTGGAATCTGATGGATTATGAAGTTATGATCTGATTGTGCATGATTCTTATATGTTGATTTATGTTCTTACATGCTCTCCGATGTGCGTAGTTACTTTGGCCAAGTGATTGTGTGTATCTCCAAGAGGGAGTATTTATGCTAGATAATGGGTTCATGCCCCCTTTTGTTCCTAGGCACGAGTGACAGAAACATCTAAGAGCGAGGGTGTGCTGTTGCTACTAAGGGTAACAGCGGTGTTAATGTCTCTTTTGATATTAGTATTGGTTACTTCATGCGCTTTACTTAATGCAAATGTCTGTTGCTTGCAACTTAATACCGTTGGGTGAAAGGCTGGATAGCGATCCCACGGTGGACTTTTTAGACAAAGATGCAGTTGGACTCAATGGTCTTTGTTCATTGTCGTGATGCCTACATAAATATTATCATGTTCTCTATGTCATAGCTAGATTAAGTTTGTGTTATAATCTTGTCAATTGCCTAGCTGTAATTTGTTTACTCATCATATGAGTGTTTTATTTACTTGAGAGACTCCACTAGTGAACCCATGGCCCCCGGTCCGTCTTTTTACATTGATTGCAACCTTTATTCATCATTTTTCATCATCATTACTCCTCTGGTCCATTTTCATATTTTCATCTATTTTATATATAATTAACCGTTTTGTTTTCTGCGAGACCGGAAAGATTGATAACCTTTCCGCTGTTGGGGGCATAGTAATTGGTTGAGTGTGTGCAGGTCCACGTCTGTTGAAGATTAAGAGATCTTCAACATTCACTTTGTTGTTCATTTCAAAGTCCTACTGGTTCGATAAACCTCGGTTCATTAACGAGGGAAAACTGCTACTTACTACATCCACGCCTTCGCTTGGGGCACAACCCAACGCTGTCGTGGGGTTACTCTGTGACTACCCCACGGTGGTGATACCTGGGTCACGCCGAGTCCATCAATCCTATGGCGAGGGTCCAAGGAAGGCCCAAGAAGGACGACGTGCGGCCCAAGATAGTCGACATTAGGTCATCAGCCTTGATCGTCCTGTAAGTGCCATCGACACCGTTCACCAGAGACCCAGCTTATCATATAAAGGCTGGGAGGGTCCCTCGTCTAGGGTAACTCAACTCCAGCTCATAGCCGCCAGCTCAAACCCTAGCGAGATCGCCATCTCGCCATTGTAGCCACGCTCAACATCAATACCAGACAAGCAGGAAGTAGGGTGTTATCCTCCGGGAGCCTGAACCTGGGTAAAACCTCGCCTGTTAGCCGTCGTGATCACCAGCGCTCATCTCTCTCCCCCTCAATCAACCCGGGGTGCTCAACCCAGTGATTTGCCGAGCCCTAACATCGTCAATTGGCGCCGTCCGTGGGAAAGAACGAGCGTTGGAACCATGGTCGCTCCGGCTCCATCAACCTTGAAGACCGACGCCTGCACCAGGGAGCCAATCTGGTCCGGCTCCCTCGAGTACGTCAGCCACCCGCCGGCCCATCGCTCGGTGTACGCTGAATTGTATGAAGGTACGTGGATCACCTTTGGTACCATGCACTACCTCGTAAACAGCTACGGAACACTCCGATCTACGGTGGCCGCGCTATGCGCAGAGACGATACCCGCATCTGCATCAACTACATCAACCACACCTTCACCCGCCGTCGAGATCGCATCTGCTGCGAATGCAGCGATCGCATCTTCGACTGCCGCAAAGATCGCATCTACCACGACTACCACGACCGCGTCATCACCTGCCGTGATTGCATCTACCGCGACTGCGGTGATCGCATCTTCGACTGCCGCGAAGATCGCGCCCGCCTCGACTACGCCAACTGCCTCCATGGCGAAGAGCATGCCCAACGCAACCACGACACCCGCACCTCCGGCTGCCAAGGAGATCGCATCGGCGGTGACCCCTGCGCGGATCAAGTCTACTTCGACTACCTTGGTCGTGTCGCGGGCAAGGCCAAGATCTACATCGACTCCGACTACGTCGGCTACGCCTTCGCGTCGCGAGATCATCCGCAAGCCAATCGCACCCGCGTCGATGACAGCGACTACATTCCTCGCGTCCGCGGTGAAGACCGTGAAACTCTACGGAAAGAGCCTCAACGGCAACTATGGTACCCACCACGTTGGAGCCATTTTCGACTCCGAGCACGGCTCGGATGAAGGAAGCAGCAGTGGAAGCATCAGCCCCACTCCCCGGATTTACCCCGCACAAGTCTACATGACCGGCCCGGTGCGGACCAACGGCGACGAACCCGTATATCCACTGGAGGTGGTCATGCCGGACCAGACACAACTCACCATCACCCGCGACATGGCAATCAGAGCCCTGAAGCACGTTGAGGAGGGCACATACCCCCCACCAGACGCACCCCGAGAGGACCTTATGGCAGTCCAGTACCTGCTGCGGAAGGAAGGCGAACGACTCCGCGCAGAGAAGGCCGAGCTACTCCGACGCAAGGAGGAGGCCGACGTGGCGAGTGCCAGGAGGGCCGCTTATTCATTCACTGCTGCCTCGACAGAGGTCTCGCAAGGAGCAAGACGCCACAGGGCCCGCGTGCCCCGGATGACAGAGGCCGAACGCGCCGGAATCACCCGCAACCTCGAGTCGTCATACATGACTGAAGACGCGGATGGGATACCCATCCCCAAAACACCCAGTGCTGCCCGCGCTCTCCTCCACAAGCAACAAATCATGTCCATCAAGGCAGTTGAAGAGGCTCTGGCGAACAAGGCGCTAGCAGAAAGGACGCAAGAAAACCGGGGTCGCCGCGACTGCGAACCCGCAGCGCTCGCAGGCCCAGCTCCAAGACAGCCGTGACAGCCGCAGCCAGGCGAAGACCTCCGCAACGTCATCACGCAGAGGACGGTAGACCGCAACCACACCCAGCGGACGGTCAGCACACCCAATGCTGACGACCGCGGCGATAGCGACTTCGAGCCACGCGGTGCCCCATGCTTCAGCTTCAACATCCGCGACACAAGAATGCCCAAGGGCTTCAAGCTCACGGCAGAAGCGGTCAAGTACGACGGAAAGCAGGACCCGAGAGATTGGCTGGAGGACTACCTCATAGCCTGCAGTTGTCAGGGCGGTACTTCGACTACAGCCATGCAGTACATCCAGCTGATGCTCATAGGATCGGCACGCGGGTGGCTCAACACTCAACCCCAAGGACGCCTTCAGCACGTGGGACGAGTTCGCGGACGCCTTCGTCAAGAGCTTCCTGTGGACGTACTCTAGGCCAACAACTTTCGTCGAGCTCCAAGCATGCAAGCAAGGACGGGACGAGCCGCTCCGGTCATACATCCAGCGATGGACCCTGCTCCGCAACACCATGGAAGCCACCTCAGAAGACCGAGTGATGGATGCCTTCATGCATGGCGTCTATCGCCGCGACCTCCGCGAGGAATTTGGTAGGCTCCGGCTGAGAAACATGATTGACCTCATGAAGATAGCCAACCAGTGGGCAGACGGAGAGGACTCGGTCCGTGATACTTCACGCTACTCCCCAAGAAACGAGGCCGGACCAAGCAACTGGCGGGAAGGACGCCAGAAAAAGAAGCCGCGTTACCACGGCAATGACTCAATAGAGTTAGTAGCGGCGGGATTCGAAACCCCCCGCGAGGATGAAGCACGCGACAGCAGTCGCCAGTACAGTCGAAGCGGCGACGACCAGAGTCGCCAATACAGCCAAGGGCAATTCAACCGAAGCGGTGGCAGCACCTACCGTGGCGACGGAAGCCGCAAGCGAGAGTGGCAGAGGCGCACGCTAACTCCGGAGGAAGAGCTGGAGCAACCCTGCAAGCACCATATGTTCAGGAACCCGGAAACGGGCAAGTGGGGGTCCCGTCACCTGTTGAAGGACTGCAAAAAGGCACGGAGGATATACCAGGCAATGCAGAAGATAGTCGCTCAGCCAGCCATGCAGTTGGCTCCCCAGGCAGCACCCGTAGCGCAGCCAGTCGCGCAGCTGGCTCTCCAAGCAGCACCCGCACCCGCACCTGCAGTCGCTAACCCAGCACAGGCAGCGGCAGCTTTCTATCAGCAACAGCAGCCGCAGCAAGAGGCCCCTGACGCATATCCAGCGGCACGCGGACAGCTCAACATGATACAGAAGGGGCGCCCTTCAAACAGGACCTAGAAGATCATCACCCGCCAAGTCTACCAGGCTGTCACCTGTCCACCTACAGTACCCGAATACCTGAGAGGGTCAGAGACACCGATCACATTCTCCAGAGCAGATCATCCGCCTGCGGTGCCACGACCCGGGCACGCCGCTCTGGTAGTCGAAGCTCTGATCGGGGATTACACCTTGAGAAAGGTGTTCATGGACGAAGGCAGCGGCATCAACATTATCTTCGCCGACACCCTCAGAAGGATGAACAGGCCAACAACAAACATGACAAACGTGCTTGCCAAGTTGACAAGCATGACAAACATTGGTACGCCTAATCTTATTATACTTGATAAAATATAGTCTTTGAAGCGCCGACATAGCATCTTGACCAGGGTGTCCAAGCCTTTGGTGCCATAGAGATCGTCAATGGTGGTGACATGCAAGGCAGTGGTGGGTGGATCCCGATGAGGGGTGCCAGGAAACGTGTAGAGATCCCCTTCACTATTGCAGTGAAGGATCACGCGACGAGTCTTCAGGTCCTTCACAGAAAAACCAAGAGAGTCAAACTCATCTGAACAACAAGTGTCACGAGTGAATTTGCGAATAGATTGAAAATTGCGAATTAAACATGGAACAAGTAGCACATGATTGAGTCTAAAGAGATGACCGGAGGAAGATCGAAAAGAAGTAAAACCAGAAGAGGTGATCGGCACGGACGTGCCGTTTCCAACGGTGACAAAGTGAGGACGAGAGAGGGGTGCTGAAAATTGAATGTTACCCTCATCGTTTGTCATATGGGAGGTTGCACCGATGTCCATGACCCAGCCACCCTGTTGGTAGAGGTTGTTGAGGGCGGCTATGAGACCGGCGTTGTCCCAAGTTGGCAAGGTAGCGGAGGACGACGCCGATTGGTAGAGAGGGGCAGCAGTCATGCTATACGCTTGTGGGCACGTGCCGAGGATGCCGGCGCCCGAGGGAGCCCGCCACTGTCCCGCACCGGGGAAGAAGCACACTGATGACGTGGATCACATGTTCGCTGGGGAACCCCAAGAGGAAGGTATGATGCAGCAAAGCAGCAGTTTCCCTTGATTACAAAACAAAGATTATCGAATTAGTAGGACTTGGTGAAGGCTTGCTAGGTATCAATGGCGCCAGAAAAAGAGCTGTTGACGTGGACCTACACACAATCATAAACAAACTACTTTGCCCCAACGAAACAAAGAGGTTGTTAATATCTCCGGCTTGCTGAACGCAAAGAATTAAATGTGCGGATGTAAAATATGATGAGAGTGAAATATGACCAGCGAGCAAATGATGATGAAAAGCTATGAAAACAGTTGTAAGCAATGTAGGAAAATAGGATCGGGGTCCACAGTTCACTAGTGGTGTCTCTCCAAAAGATACACATGATGGTTAAACAAATTACAATATGGCAATTGACATAATTGTAGGCGCATAACAATGCTATCATAAAACCGAATCCAAATACATAGACCGTCATCCAACCGCATCTATGACTAATAATCCTCCCAGGATCGCTATCCAGCATGTCACCCAGAAGTATTAAGTTGTAAGTAACAGATCATTGAAATAAGCAAAGTGCATAATGTAATCAATATAAATAACATAAAGAAATCAACACCGCTATTTTCTCCCTAGTGGTTACAGCACATTTTTAGTCTTGATCGTTTTTGTCAACCCGAGCTCAGACAAAAAGAGGCATGAACCCACTATCTAGCATAAATACTCCCTCATACAACACTAATAATTACTTGGCGAAAGCATCTACTAGCATCAGAGAGCATGCAAGATCATAGATAAAACATAACACAAAGATGAACAAGAGTAATGACTTCCACAATTCATCGGATCCATGCGAACACATCATGTAGCAATTATAAATGATATGATCTTGATCATGATAGACAGCTCACAAGATCTAAACAATGGAGTAAAAGGATGAGAGACAACCATCTAGCTACCGCCATGTACCCGTAGTCCCGTGGTGGACTACTCACGCATCACTCCGGAGGCAGGCCATGGTGGTGTAGATGCCTCCGGTGACAATTCCCCTCCCCGACAGGGTGCCGGGAAGAGCTTCAAAACCCTCCCGATCTAGGGTTGGCGATGGCGGCGGCCTCAGATGTTTCTGGAGAATATGGTCGGGCTCCTTAGGGTTTTTGGGTTGAGGAGGATTTTATAGGCGAAGAGGTAACACGAGGCGACGTCGGAGGGCACTAGGTGGGGCCAGGCGCGGCCAAGGTGTGGGTCGCGCCTGGGGGGCATCTGGAGGCTGGGTACCTCCCCTTCGGACGCCCTCCTGGCTCCGACTTTGTTTCTGCTTGAAAATAATTCCTGTAAATTTTCAGCGGATTCCGAGAATATTTCCTGAACAATTTTTCTGAAACAAAAAGATAGTAGAAAACAGGAACTGGCACTGGGCATCTTGTTAATAGATTAGTTCCATAAATCATGCCAAAATGATATGAAAACGTTATAAAACATGTGGCACTGCTATATAATCAAGCATGGTACATCAAAAATTATAGATACGTCGGAGACGTATCACACACCCAGGGACTGTTGGGAGCAGGGGTGTTGGCGCGGTAGGGAGCAGATGGTGGTGGTGCGACCGTCTTCTTCTTCTGCTACTTGCGCGGTTTGCCGGCGGTAGATGACTCACCGCGGGAGGCCGTGCTATTGCACACGACATCGGGAGGGCGCGCCTGGGCGACGAGGGCAGTTGAGGCATTGGCAGCCGCGTTAGCCTGTTGCATCTCCTCCATGAGTTGATGAAAATCGTTGTCGAGGTAGATCGCCTTGCTGGCCTTGTTGGCGGAGAAGAGCTTGATGACAGCAAGCCAAAGCTGGCGCGCGGTCTGATCGCGGGTGAGCACCATGTCGGCGACACCCTCGTCAATGCCCGCGTGGATGATGTTGAGGACGGTGTATTCGTTGGAGGTCCAGGAGGCATCGGGAGGCGCCGCCTCGGTGGTGCCGTCGATGTGACCGTTGAGACCGGCACGACCGAGGGAGGCTCTCATGTAGATCGCCCACTTCGGCGGCTTAGGCTCTTAGGATCGAGATCAATCTGATACCATGTGCAACGGTAAGTCAGGTTTGGGGGAAGCCTCGCACGATTAAGGTCGTGGGGTTCTAGTATTTATATTAGGCACATATGGGCCGGTTAGGGTCAGGGTTCGTAACATGTACACGTATAAACAAAGTACGATAACACGAAGAACAGGAAGAGGTGAATGGTCTCCTTTCTAGATATGCGTAGGTGGGGGTTGATTTTTTTTTTTTTGAACAAGAGGAGGGGTCACACGACCCCGGTGCTGCATTATATTGAAGTAACACGTGGCGGGTACAAGTTTACAAGGAGGCCCAAAACATCAACTCGCACTAAGAACCTAATATTTGAAGATAAGGGCTCCAATCTTACAGAAACCCCCCCAACACAACAAGATAGAAAGCAATCAGGTGCCTGGGAGCCACCGCCACCAGTCGCCGGCGACCTCGAGGCGCTGTGAACGCCGAGATCGGAGAGAGTGCTCGGAGTCTCACTTCCAGCAACGAACCAACTCCGCCAGCCAGCTCGCCATCTTCGGGGACGAACCACTTGAAGGCAGCGAGCGACCGAGCTCTGGCGCAGGGTCCGAAAGGCCTCCACATCGGAGGTTGAAGAAATGCCACCATTCTGGCTGTAGATCACGGCAGCAATCAAGGCTGCCATGTAGGTCGCGTAGATCTGCAGCACACACACGAACCACCACTTCACAGAAGAAGAAGGGAACCAGAAGCACCTCTTCCGCCCCTCGCCACCACGGCCGGCCAGAGGAAGAAGTAGACCTTGCCCTTCATCCGCTGCAAAGCAGTCACCACTGGCCTGCAGAACCGGAGACCAATCTTCGAGCTTATGAGAGGAGATGGAGGATGCAGCGTCCCAGTCCTCTGTATGCGTCTCCGACCACCGGAGCTCCGCCAGAAGGAGAGGAAGCACCACCAACCAGCAGACACAGCTCGGGTGCATCTGCCGGCAAATCCTCCTCGGCATCACGCCATTCTGCACGTGGGCAAACAGCAAAGAAAAGTCAACCCTACAACTACAACCTAATCTACAGCTATACAGAGGGGGCCGGCACCCTACAGCATCCCCACACCAGCCGGCGAAAGCGCCAGCGGCGGGAGCGGCCGGATCTGGCCGGAAACGGCGGCGGCTGACTCTCAAGGGAACGCGTGGAGAAGGAGAGGGGAAAAGAAGAGTGGTGGGGGTTGATTTATAAATGAGCAACCCGAGGAGGAAGAAGGGCAAGTTGACTTGGCTGGAGAGCCTAAGAGCAACTCCAGCCAGCCCCCCAGGAAGCCCCCCCAGAGCACTTTTTGTACGCCGGCGTACAAAAATATTCCCAGTCGCGCCCCCAGGAGCTCGTTTTTCGCCGGATTTGCTAAAAAAATACGCCGGCGAACCCAACCCGAACCCAGCCTGCTGGGTTTCGCCTGGGGGCGCCGGCGAATGCTTTTGCATGCAAAAGGCCCACGGTCAGTCTCTCAGCTTCCTCTCTCTCTCTCCTGTTTTTTCCAATCCCACCACCACGTGCGAGAGCTCCTTTCTCTCTACTTTTTCTTCCACCGTGGTCGCCCCTCGCCGCCGTGCTCGCCCCCGCCACCGTGACCTCGCGCCGCCGACCCTCCGCCCAGCTCCGCCTCCGGGAGAAAGGCCTATTTTTTTCGCATCTCCTCGAAGTCGCGGCGCTCTTCCTCGCGCCGGCGTCGCCAGGCGTCCCTTGCGGCCGGAGCTCGTGCGGCCGGGGCCGGGGCGGCCCTCGCGGCCCTCGCTGGGGCGGAACTCTTGGTCCTCGCGTCGTCTGGCCTCGAGCACGACGACGGCGAGAGGCGGCGGGGGAGGGGGCTTGTCGTCCAGGAGCAGGCGTCGTGGAGGCAGCCGTTCGGGGCTGCGCCTCTGGAGCGGCGGTGGCCGTTCGGGGCTACGCCTCTGGTGAGGGGGCCGACGGTGGTGCTGTCTCGGGGAGGGCGCAGGCGGCGGCGGGGATCTGCATCAGCTGCTGCCGGTGGGGCGGGCGGCCGGCGTCGTCTTGCGGACGACTGGCCGACGCGTCTCAAGGTGGCCGCCGGGATCGCGCGCAGCGCCGCCTTCCTCCACTCAGAGCTCGCCGGACATGAGGCGCCGCACGGGAACCTCAAGTCGTCGAACGTGCTCCTGGCGCCGGACTTCGAGCCGCTGCTCGTCGACTTCGTCTACTCCGGCCTCGTGGTGGCGTGCGTCCAGGCGGACCTCGAGAGGCGCCGTGGATGGTCCGCCTCCTCTGGCGACCTCCTCTCCTTGCCAAGCTCCGCCTCCTCTGGTCGCCCTCCTCTGCCTTGAGCTCGACCTCGCGGCGGACGCGGACGGCGAGTGGACTGGCTGGAAGTGGACGGCGGCGCGGCGCGCACCGCGGCGGAGCCGCACGGTAGTGCGGCGAGAGGGAGAAGCACGGCGGCGCAGCGCGTCCTGGGTGGGGGCATCGACTGGGAAACCGCTGCCCCCAAGACAAAAAAATACGCCGGTGCGCCCCCAGAAGGCACCGGCAAAGCGTCCTGGGGGGCACAACGGCTGGGGTTGCTCTAAGCCGAGTCTGCTTCCGATCGGTCGAGATAACAAATGATATATGTCCATGTGACTGGATGCCCAGAAAATACGTATGGTACCACCTAGATTCCTTCATCACCGCGTCATTTATATATTTTTCTTGTGAGGAATAGATCGGGAAATCACAAGACCGTCTTATCGTGCAATGGCGATTGTAACCCTTGACTATTGAAATGAATAATTTTCTTTTTGAACAGCCAACCTAATTTTTTTCCATTAATTTTTAGAGAAAAGTACAAACAGACGTTTTTACATGAGAGGATTCCTCAGGATGGGAGCGACGCACACCAAGCCACAAGCGGCCTGTAATCGACGCGACGGGGAGCCCGAACAACCCAGAAGCGGAGGTGTCGTCCAGCATACCCAGAGCAGCAATGACCCCGCAGTCATGCGGAGGGGAAGCGCCCACCCGGAATGGGTTGTCGAGAACGCATCGACCGCGCCTTCCAACGAGCTCGTATCATGGGGCGAGGCAACGCGTGCCCACACATCCTGCATTCTGGGACATAGCAGGAACAGATGAAGCAACTCCGGGACAGACCGGATCACCCCCAGGCGGGCAAGCCGCGCTCGCGTCCTGGTCCGGCGGTGCCTGAGAATCCATGAATAGTCTTCCTTCTCGGTTGATAATATCTCACACCCCGACTTTGATACCATTCACAGGTTGGTTAACGATAAAGCATGTATAGAGTGATTAAGTTCGCGCCAGACCATCTTATAATGGTATTTTGTATTTTGAGAGTAATATATTGGCAGTTGTTAGCTAGTCGCCCTCAAGTGGGATCAAGCGTAGCCACACGAGGACATGGAATGATGTGTACATATATTCTAGATAAAGAAACGGTGTTGTTCTGCTTAGTCGTTGCACAGGACTGGATTTAAACAACACCAAGAAATAAGGCCATTAGACTAAGAAAAGACAGGACGTCTTGCAATTTTATCTCTTCCCAACAACTAAATTCTACCTTCATCCATGTAAACATGCATTTAGCCACAAATAAGGCCATTGGACTAAGAATAAGTACATTACATATGTATGGTTTTGCATGACATGATCACACGTTGTGGAAAATAGTTATTGTCGACATATCAATTTAATTAGCCACGAAAAACAAAATCTATTTCAATTAGACATGAACAAAATACATCGTTAACCTGTTGTTGCACCTTAAGTGCTGATAATAAAATGTCTCAACAAGCAGTTTCCAAAATTAAATTACATTTAATGTTTCCAAAATTACATTACATCAAAGGGTATTATAAAAAAAAAGGACTTCCACAATAACAGAGCAAGTTCTCTTCAAACTCGAGACCCAACTTTCATGATCACTGCAGACCACACGGGAGACCTGGAATTTCATATAATTAGCATATATAAAATGTGTAGCATGAACTTAGTGATTGTGCATGTATTTGTTGGAAGTTATCATTCTTGGAAAAGAAAAATAAAAGAAAATCCTTCTCAAAGTTTCTGTCGAACTAATTCATCTAAGTAGAGAGCCTCTCTTCATCATTGTTACCTTGTATGCAGTTTATCTTATCCCGTTGAGCTTGTCAACAATTTGTACTATAGACGGTCTGAGTTTCCGATCAATACTAACACATTCCAGCCCAATATCGATGCACACTTTAACTTGCTGGAGGCCCTGTCGACCTAACGAAGAGTACTTGGATGCTATGTGCTCCGGCTTCCAAGTTTGTTGTACCTACATGCAGAATTGGAATCATGATGGTTCGTGACGATGTACAAACACAAATGTAATGCAAGCTTGAATATGAATATACGAATAATTGTACAATATTTTTCTTACATTGTCAATAAATTTTCTTGCAGATGGTTGTTTGTCTTCGGGGCAGTTCTGCTCTCTTGTGGCGATCTCAATAATCATTAGGCCTAAACTATAAATATCTGACTGGGCCGAGATTTCACCTCTGTAAAGATATTCTGGGGCCATGTACCCACTGGATGACATTAAAAAAATCAAGTTAAATAGGCAGTACTAGAGTGACGAAAATGGAAGTTGCATAATTATTAAGGATCAGACTAATGTTATAAATTTCATAACGATCTTACTATGATCCCACAACTGTTTGTGTGCATACTCGGGTTTGTTCTTGCCCAAAGATTCTAGAGAGTGCAAAGTCCGCAATCTTCGGAACCAAATTGTCATCCAACATTATGTTTTCAGGCTTTAGATCCATATGGATAATGGGGAAATCCAAAGTGTGTAGAAAAAGTAGACCGTTGCAAATCCCCTTTATTATTCGGAACCGCGAGTCCCAATCTTTTTCTGAAGACACCTCGGTTTCTTTTGTCCCTGTATATTGGCGTAAAACGGTGAAAAAAAATGGTAGGCAATTATATCCCTAGCTAAAAATTTGTAATGTAACATTAAGGGAAACTAGAAGATTCATGTAAATATGTCAGATTTGTTTTCATGTAAATATGTAAATATGTCAGATATTGAGTGACATACCAAAAAGAGTGTCCTTAAGGCTCCCCTTAGGAAAATATTCATAGCAGATCATACTTTCGTTAATGTCTGCCTGGATATATCTTTTATCAATCTGCACCAATTTTTTTGATGTTTCACTGCAATATCCGACAATCTGCACAATGTTTTCATGTTTGAGCGCCATAACATTTGTAACCTCCATTTTAAATGTTTTGTTAGCCGGAAGCGGTGCGTTCTCCTGAAGCTTCTTCACAGCCAGCACTCTGCCTCCATCCGGCACAATCCCCTGTTTAATCTCGTATATATATAATATGTATCAACATATGTTTATCAAACTTAACTGAAATTGAGGAATGGAAAATAGGAAGGGAAATCAAACCTTATAAAGTTTTCCAAATGGACTTTCACTAATTTCGTTTTCTTTGGCGAAGTCGTTCGTAATTTTCTTCAGAAAGTCATATGGTAGTTCCGTTGGTAGGGTTATAGCTCTCTCTAGGGTGTTACTTCCGGAGGCCATTGCTGGTAATTTAAGAAGTGCAAGCACGTAAATTAAGCAACTTATACATCATATATAAGACAAAAATGCAAACATGGTTCTATGAACCGCTAGAAGAAGAAGCGGCACAAAATCACTAACCTTGGATAGGAGCGCTTGAGGCCTTGAGAGATTCTGACTGCTGGGAAGAGTGGAAGGGGATGAATGGTCGCCTTGCCAGATATGCGTAGATGGGAGTTGATTTATAAAAGAGCAACCCAAGGAGGAAGAAGGGCAAGTTGACTTGGAGAGCCTAAGCTGAGTCTTCCGATCGGTCGAGATAACAAATGATATATGTCCATATGACTAGATGTCCAGCCCTTGGAGCATGTATGCAGGAAAATGCGTATGGTACCACCTAGATTCCTTCATCACCGCGTCATTTATACTACCCCCTCCGATGCGAAAAGAGTGTCAGAAGGAGAGAGCTAATTTAGTGGAAAATGGCTAGTACTTGTGGTGACATTTAATTCGGATCGGAGGTAGTATATTTTTTTGTGAGGTATAGAAAGTTTAAAATAGCCGGCTATAGTCCACTCATAGTCTTTGGAGAGGATTGGGACTACGGCTACGGTCTTTGTAGGGTAAAGTCAGAATACCACGAATAGACCGGCTAAGACGATTTAGACCCGATTTAGCCCATTAGCTGCTAAACTTTCCGCTCAGCTGGTCAACAATTTTGGAGCAAAATTTTCCGCTCGGTCAAATTTGCAGCCAAAATAGATCTTATAAAAACCCTAATCTAAAAAATCACCACTTTCTCCTTCTCTCTTCCGAACACTTTCACACCTAGCCGTCCTAGCTCCTCTCCGCGCTGCTGAAAGTTTTAGCATATGTTAACCCTATCTATAATATATATATTATTAAATTTATATAAATACATGCGGTCCATATTTTAATTTTTTTCACATTATTTAACAAAACCGCTATATGGCCTTAATCTGGCTATAACCTGACTATAGCCTTTTATAGCTCCTAAAATCGTCGGGACTAAAGACAATAGCTGGCTATTTTTTAGTTTCGTATAGATCGGAAACCACAAAAATACAGTTAGCGAGTATCCGTCATATCGTGCAGTGGCGATTGTAACCCTTGACTATTGAAATGAATAATTACACGAGGACAGAGAAGTTGAAAGGGGCACATGAAGTCTTCATTCTCGGTTGATAATGTATTGGTAGTTGTTAGCTAGTCGCCCTCAAGTGAGATCAGGCGTAGCCACATGAGGACGTGGAATGATGTGTACATATATTCTAGATAAAGAAACGGTGCTGTGCGGCTTAATCGTTGAACAGGACTGGATTTAGACAACACCAAGAAATAAGGCCATTAGACTAAGAAAAGACGGTCTTGCAATTTTGTCTCTTCCCAACAACTAAATTCCACCTTCATCCCATGTCACATGTATTTAGCATAGGTGTAGTAGATCTTGCAAGTTCAAGATAAAAAGCGAAAAAACTGAATGGAGCGGGACTTCACAGGATAAATGATTTTTGGCTCTGAAATTTCGGGTGAATCCTTCATTTACTTACTTTGAAAACTGCATTTCAAACTTTTGTGATTTCAAAAGGTATCACACATAAATAGGCTGGGAATGATTTTCACGAAATAGTATTTCGCTCCATTTCGTAAATAAAGTCAAATGGCATAACTTATACAAAGTGACTAGGGTACCCTCTAGATTAGAAATAAAATAAGGTTACATGAGTAATTCAGTAGCACCCCCACCAAGAGGGGCCAAAACCGCGCCTCCCTAAGAAACCACCTGACATCGTTTTTATGGAACACATCAAACTCTGCTAGAGAGGGCCACCTGCCCTCTCGCTCAGGGTTGTGGACCGCAAATCCTGCATGCGGAAGCAGCCGAGACAGCCTCATGCTAGATGCATAGGAAAAGCGAGAGGATCCGAACATACCCGCCATTAACTACACGACTTGACCAGAAGGCACCTACGCTCCACAAAAACGTCCTCTAGTGGGTGACGACCAACAAGGCTGACGCCGAGACCAAAGATACGGTATTATTCTGAGAGTTCTTGGAGCCGATCTTATATACACGACGGATCCTAGGGTTACAAGTTGTCTCCGGGTCATGCCCGGAGGTTGGTGTCCTACAGGCTTTGCGCCTTGTCTTCCAAGTTGGTACTCCGTCTTGTAGTTTGAATCCTCCTAGATTCGTCCACCGGCGTGTCGGCCCACCACGTAGGTCGAACGAGCTGGGCGACCTTGAGCCGGCCATGGAACTCATTGGTCTTGATGAGCCGTCTCGCTACGTGGGCCTACCCGCAAGGTATTACCCTAATATATACATATGCACCACCACCGTGGTGCCCCCCGGCCTCCTTCGATGCTCTCTGTATCCGCCTCGAAAAATATAATTATGGTATTTTGACTCTAAAACTAGTGATTTTTTGTGATGCAAAAATACGTAGAAAAAACAACAAATGTCACTTCGTACTGGTTAATAGGTCAGTCCGATAAAAATAATGCAAATTGATATAAAATCACAACAAACCCATATAATAATGATATAACAACAACATGTATTATTCAAAAATTATATATACCTTTTTAGACGTATCAGTGATCCTAGTCTAATAAGAACCATGTTTAAAGACTTGGAAATGATGTTAAGCATAAGGAATGCAATGCTTTAAGTTTTCTTGAAACCTAAGGCCTTGTCTTAGCCTTTTATTTGAGTTCAAGACATAAAAGAATTTAATCAGGATTTATTTAGACTTATAAGTCTTAATAAGGTATTAATATGCATTTCCCTATAAAATCATGGAATGATTTATAATATTATATTCACTTAATTATTTTTCCATGATATTTAATTATAATTTAATTAAATCATGAATTAAATATGATTAATAAAAGTTTAATTAATCAATTATTCAATAATTAATCATAATTAAGAATTAGTTTCCTTATATAATTATATGCATAATAATTTTTCCTTAAATTTAAGAATTGTTAATCAGGGCAATCATATTTAAGAATTGTTAATTTTTGCTTAAATTTAAGAATTGTTAATTAGGGAAATTTTCCTTTTAGTATAATTTAATCTTATTATTAAGGACTTAAGAAATGATATTCTCAAAGTAGAATAAATTTGTATTATTGTTCTTTGTTTTATATTTTGAGGCTTTTTCCTCTAGTAACATATTTTTATTTCTTAATTGATTTTGTCATTACTTTTAATAATTTAAGAATTTTCCTAAAAGGTTTTAATCGGACCAAAACTCATGTGGGCCATTGAACCGCCTTGTTAAGCACATTAGACAGGCCCAACCTGGTTCATCTCTTCATCGCAGCTCAATCTCAAAAGAAATGAGTAAAAGACACAAAATATGTACTTTATTAGGAGAGAAAATTTAATCATTTGATATTTAATATTTTATTTTGGCTATCATATTCACTGTATAAACGAAATTGGACTTTTAAATTAATCGCAATATGATTTTTTTGATAGGAGGCGTATATTTGGGGCCTGATCACAATTCATGTACAGCTTCCCTCAAAAAAAAAAAAGGCAAACACCATGGACGAACTGTTTATAGCATGACAAAGAGAGACGGCCTCCAATGTGAACACCATGGACTTGAGCAGTTGACCTGCTTAGGATCTTCTTAGTTTACTGAGTCTTTTAACCTGGTCCCAAGATTAATAAACCTGAAAAGCAGATTGAGAAATAGCCACTAGACTAGATGCTCTGGGAGACAAGAGAGACAACGACCTGTAATCATGGTTTCCCACTTGCTCGACGAATCTTCCGGATCTGGCCAGTAGGCACGCCTTGTTTGAAAATATTTCAACGGCCAATGGTCATGTATGCAGGAAGCTTCGTGTGGTACCACTTCATCACCGCGTAATTTGTATATTCTTCGTGTGAGGTATAGATCGGCAAACCACAAGAGTACAGTTAGCGAGTACTTGTCGTATCGTGCAATGGTGATTGCAAACCCTTATCTATTGAAATGAATAATTACATGAGGACAGAGGAACGTGGCACATGAAGTCTTGCTTCTCGGTTGATATATAAAATCACTCAGCCTGCTTTGATAACGATAAAGCATATAGTAATTAAGTTAGCGTCAAATGCTCTTATGATGGCAGTTTGTATTATGAGAGTAATGTACACAGGTAGCTGTTAGCTAGTCGCCCTCAAGTGGGATCAAGCGTAACCACACGAGGACGTGGAATGATGTGTACATATATTCTAGATAAAGAAACGGTGTTGTGCTGCTTAGTCGTTGCACAGGACTGGATTTAAACAACACCAGGAAATAAGGCCATTAGACTAAGAAAAGACAGTCCGGAAAGTCCATTTGGAGCCCGGGCTCCAGGGAGCCCGGTTTTTCAAAAAAAAATGATTTCGCAAAATTTCCATTCAAAAAATTCTGAAAAAAAATATGAACGTAGATAATACTATGATCTACCACTGTGAAAATTTTCATCCACAAATTCGAAATATTTTGATCTGTGCAGAAAACAGAAATCTGGCAAGATTTCAAATTTTTCAGATTGCACACTGTTCACCTATTCAGATCTGCAAATTTCTCTTTTTTGCACAGATCAAAAATATTTCGAGTTTGTGGTTGAAAATTTTCGCAGTGGTAGATCATAGTATTATCTACGACCATATTTTTTTCAGAATTTTTTGAACCAAATTTTTGTGGAATCAATTTTTTTTGGAAAACCAGGCTCCATATCGTCGCTCTCCAGTCCGGAAAGTCTTGCAATTTTGTCTCTTCCCAAAAACTAAATTCCACCTTCTTCCCATGTCAACATGTATTTAGCATAGGTGTAGTAGATCTTGCAAGTTTAAGATAACAAAGCGAAAACAGAATGGAGCGGGACTTCACAGGATAAATGATTTTTGGCTCTCAAATTTCGGGTGAATCCTTCATGTACTTACTTTGAAATCTGCATTTCAAACTTTTGTGATTTCAAAAGGTATCACACATAAATAGGCTGGGAATGATTTTCACGAAATAGTATTTCGCTCCATTTCGTAAATAAAGTCAAACGGCATAACATATAGCCCCCGAGTGCCAGGTCGGAGCTTGTATTGAAACTTCTTAACTTCAACTGATGTATCCCTCGAGTGCCAGGTCGTTTACCTGTGACGACTCGGGACTCCTTGATGTATAACTCCTTTTCTTGAGCTTTAAACGGTGTGGCCCCGGAGTGCCGGGTTGTTTGCCTGCAGCAACTCGGAGCTAAAAATTTTGAACTTGATTGATGTTTAAGTTGTAGAAAAAATATGATCCGTGAGTAGCCCCCAAGCGCCGAGTTGTTGGCCTGCGACAACTTGGAGCTCCCAACTCTGAACTTCCCTTTGACTTAAACTGAAAACCCGATAATATGTAGCCCCAAATGCCAGGTTGTTTGCCTGCAGCAACTTGGAGCTAAAACTTTTTGAACTTGATTGATGCTTAAGCTGATTTGGTTCTTATAACCCTTTTGATTTTATACAGATTAATAAGTAGGCCCCGTAAGACTTCTGCTAACAGCTTACTCTAACAAGTCCGCATCCTCCTAAGTCCTTTTAGGCTTCATAGGAGTTCGAAACAAATCATGCCTATAGTCTAGTCATATTGCGCGGGTGATGCATCTAAAATGCATACATGAACTTTGCACTATAATACTTATATTCCATTCATATTTGCATCATATAATCTGTTATTTAATGATTTTTGGTAATTAATAATGATTTCCCCTTTTTATGGAATTAATCCTGCGCAGGTAGAAAGCCCCTATTTCTTTCCTTATTTTTTTCAGGGCCTTAACGACGTCATAATGAGCTATAAATTTACGGGGGTCATTATTTTGGAAGGAGTAATACATTGGAGCGAACAAAGCAAGCGAAAGGAGGCCGGAGGGCCAAAATAGGGGGCCCCACACGGCTACAGTACCAGGCCACGTGGGCCCACCTAACTTAGCCCTTGTGGCCCCGTTTGCATCTATCCTTCGCCCAGAAGCTTACTCGTGACCTAAAAACGCCTATATAAAGACCCCCCCGACGTTCTCCGAGGAGAGAGCCGCCACACGAGAGAAACAAGAAACAGAGACCAGGAGGCTGCAGATTGGAGAGGGAGTAGTCCACCTCTGGACTATGGGTTTGTGGCAGTAGCATATGTATCTCTCTCTCTCTTGAGCTTCACTAATTAGCACCGTATGAGCTGCTGAACATGATTACGGTCACCGTTGTATTACAATTGTGGTGGATCTTTATATGAGTTAATATATGTTGAGATTGTAATGTTATATTTCAGTTATGATGCATATTATGTATTTCATTCTTGTATCCTTGTTATGATCAAGCATGTTTATGAGAGCGTGTGTGGGGGAATGTGTGCATTAGTTGGAGTAACGGGGGTGGTGAAGTGATAAGCTGACAACTTAATATCATGATCCATTAGATGTTTACCTTACTTTGTTACCTCACTAGGAATAAACCAAAATACCATGTTGTAGGGTAGGAGGAGTGACATGCCTCTACCTAAGACTAGATCCATCATGTGTTTATTTTCACTTCATGTCATTAATCTTAAAGCTATACTCTGATGTTATCTTAATTACTAAGGTGCATGATTTAGTTCACATCTTGGTGGAGTATAAGTGAGACTAATAATCAAAAGGTCTCTATGTTAGGACGTGATGCCCATATAATTAGTAACATGTCATTAACCTTGTTTGCAATCTCATATGTTAAATCTATGTCTACTCATTTGCCACACTATATTAAAGAGAGAGTGCATGTGTGAAACCATGAACCCCGGTCCATTTTTAATCATAAGAAACAACTTTCCAACCACTTTTAAGCATCTTTTACATTCAGCCATTTTAAAATCAGAAAATGCAAAAACACTTTTACTTCTTGCATTCGCATATAAAAACCCCGAAAATACCATCCATCATCATTACTATCATCCTTGCATACTTATTCACCACCATTGCATTTTTATTTACTGTTTTGCATTCATTATCATCTTAATATCATTCTCACACCTTGTGCTTGACAACCACTTGGTGAGGTTGAGGGCACAAAGCAATCTATTTTGTTTGCAGGAAATCTAGAGAAGGATAAGAAGATAAAACCCACACTACTGATTCCCCGAGAGTTCGATATTAAACCCTCGAGTCACCTTCTTGGGGAAAAACTACCACTTCTACATACTCTGCACTTGGAGGCTCAACCTATCCCTAATATATTATCTTTCTTTCAGGGTATCAAGAGTACTTGTCAGCGTTGTTGAGGGAGAAGAACACTCTCATCAATCCCGTCATCAAAGGTTTTTCTGGCGCCGTTGCCGGGGAATCATAGCTGGAAGGGTTTGTCCAAGGATATCACAACAAAGTCAACTTCATCACCAACTTGTGCTAACACTTAAGCTTGGGGAGGTTGCTCCTACGTGAGCATCATCTTGTCCATCTTTACCTTCAAGCAAATTATTTTGTTTTGTTTTTGTCTTGCATATCATATTTAGATTTCGGTTTGCATATTTTATTTTCAGTTTTGTATTTTGTTTTGCATTAGTTAATGTTTTAGTGTCATTTTATTTTCAGTTTTGCACAAAAAACCAAAATCACATAAAAATCTGCTAAAATGGGTGATAGGACTAAGTTGTGTGACTACACAAATACTCCAAATGATCAATATATTGCTAAACCTATTACCACACCTGAGATACAAGCTGATAGTTTGAGAGTAAGTACTGATTTACTACACTTGATAACTAAGAAACAATTTGGTGATAAGAGAAAAGAAGACTGTCTGGATCATCTGAATAATTTTGTCAGTATTTGTTCTACACTAAATGCCAAAATTATTTCCTTTTTCATTAAAAGGAGAGGCAAGAGAATGGATACGTTCACTACCATCTGCTACAACTAAGACTTGGAGAGAATTGGAAAAGGCTTTCATTAGAAAAAAATTGTCCCTCTTTTAAAGATTGGCTACATAAAAACAAACTGACCAATTCTATGGACAATGAGCAAGAAACTAGAAGTGAGGAAGTACCCCCTGTTAAAAAACAAGTTTGTGTCAAAAAGGAAAAGAAAGTTAATGATCCTTTGCTTGATATGAAGAATATTAGCTTGCATGAATTAATATCTATTTTACAAAAATTTGCAAGTGATCCTTCTATTTATGTTAACCAATCTGGTTTTGGTTCCTATATTGCTAATCATGTCTTGAAAGAAAAAATTGCTAGATACAATTAAGAAGCTATGATACCACCTAAGCTTGGGGATGTGTGGATCCCCAAGGTGCTAGTAACTATTGGAAAAGAGACACACCATGTCATACTTGATCTAGGATCTAGTGTCTCTGTTTTATCTAAACAATTATATGAAGCACTTGAATTAAAGAATCTTGAAAAATGCTCTATTGGACTTGCACTTGCTGATAATACCATTAAACATGCTTTAGGAAAAGTAAGTGATGTTATGGTAGAGTTACATATGACTTTGTACCTGTGGATTTTCTAATCATGGATATGGAGAATAAAACCTCTAGTCCTATTATTCTTGGAAGACCTTTTCTTCGTACCACAGGGGCTATTATTGATTCAAAGGAAGGGAATGTGAAGTTTCAGTTTCCACATAAGAAATGCATGGAACACTTCCCAAGGATGAAGGGAACAAATTTTAAGCTCCCTCATGAGCTTCATCTTCGGTAAAAGAACAAGTAAGTAAGCCTAGCTATATGGCTATAAAGAAAGCGCTTTACGGGAGGCAATCCGGTTGTTTTTATTTGGATTTTCTTTATGTCCTCTTGCGGTAACAAGAGATTGTTTTCTTAGTTTAGTTTCTGAAATTTTTAATAAAGTGCCAAGTTTACCCATTTTGGTTTGAAGAAGTTGCTATTTCTATTCGGAGATTTTATTCCTGCACAGAGTCTGTGCACGGTTTGATTTTTCATTCTTATTCTGTAACTCGGAATGAGGTAAGATTTTTACTGTAACCGCAGCTTTTCATGCTCTGTACGCCTGAATGTTTTCAGAATTTTTTGACAAGTTTAAGTAGGACAGAAAAATATGTTTTACTGCTGCTGTTTTTCTGAACAGATTCTGTCCCATATTGTTTTATGCATAGTTTGAACTATTGAGTTGATCCAATTAAGTTTATGAGTAGGCATACAACATTATACACTCTCTGATCATTCATATGAATTTTAGTCCATGAATTATATGCAGCAAGAAGCCTATTTGTTTATCTCTACTAATATCACCCCACAGAAAAGAGATGGGAGAAATTGTGTTTTGAAGTTTTTTCACAGGGATTGGAGGAGATGCACCATGAGTTATCCAAGGATGGTGAAAACCATAAGCTTGGGGATGTGAACATCGCCACTGAACCTACACACTCTCGGTTTGCACACGTCTAACTTCTATTTTTCTATCAATGCACTTTATCGCATAAACTTGGAGCGTCCTTTTGTTTGTTTTTGCTTTGATTTTTATTTTGTGAGACCACCACACTATCATTTATATATGAGAAAGCTACTGGAAATATGGTTTGAAATATCTTGCATGCTTTTATTGTATTGGGAAAAGGGATGTCTAAGTTGATTTTTAATGACACATATAGTTGCATGATTCATGAGCCTCTTTATGAGTAATAATTTGCAAATGCTTTGTCATGAGCTATCTTTTATTCATGTTTTGATGCTGTATGTTATTTCACCTTGTTTTACATGAATTAGTTAGTTCTATGGACATTCATGCATGCATCTAGATGGTCATCTTTCTCTCTTTTGCTAGCCCAAAATTTCCAACAAGTAAAAACTTGTTTCCAACACCTTCAACCCAAGTTTTTCCAGTGAGTCCACCATATCTACCTATTAGCTTTATGCTATTCCAAGTATGTTTATCATGTTATATGTGTTATCTATACCTCTAAATGAAAATGAAGATGTTATTTATTGTAATGAGAAAAGTTGGTTAAAAAGCTCTCGCGAACTTGATGCACACTTTACTTTTATTGCATTCAATAAAGATGAGCCATTGTGATTAATATTATGAAGATAGTGGCTTGATAAATATTTAAGGTTGGGAGTTAGCCCATATGTGCTGTCACATGCAAAGCTTTCTACATGTTCCATCGTTTGTTTAGTTGATATCATATACTTTTGTTTATGGATGCCTATCATGACGAAATAATGTGGAAATAGAGTTAAGTTTCACTACCACAGAAAGATTTGAATTCGGTGGCGCACCCCCAGGTTTGCCTGGTGCGCCACAGAATTCTCGCCACAAAAATTATTTCTGTGGCGCACCTCGGGCGTGCGCCACAGAAATAGCTCGGCAGGACCCCTATGCAGAGGAATTCTGTGGCGCACTGTCCCTAATGCGCCACAGAAAGTGGTGCGCCACAAAAAAAACAAGAGTGCGCCACAGAAATATGAAACAGAAATACATGTATTTTTTCATTTTTCTATACAAATACAGGTATATACAGGATTTATACAGGTTTATACAGAAATACAGGTATATTTGACAGGTATATAAACAGACAAACACATTAATCAATATGTCATCACACATATTACTTAGCCCGATCGAGATACATATATACACATAGTCACAAAAGTGCCGAATGTTTACACAATTAGTCATGCATGATCAAATGTACACATTACAAATCATGAAGTGTTCGCCGCCTAACTATGATCAAATGTAGTACACATCGGCGATGATGGTGAGCAAGAGCGCGCGGGAGCATGCATGATCATGAAGTCCTCTTCTTGATCAGCGGCGCCGGGAACGGTTGATAGCCTTCTTTCGTCCTCCACTCCCTGGTGTCATATTGCGCCTTTAGTCGTTCTTCGATAGCCCTCTGAGACAACCCTGAAGATGGATTGGGATATATATTGGTTAGTGATATACACAGAGTATAATTTATTCATCTAAGTAGAGAGGCAAGACAATCAATCAATTGTCATGGTTGGAAATCATATGGCTATCCTATTTGGGTTTCATAGGATAGCATATATATAATATATGACCCTACACATGCACTTCTACAAAAAAGTACACTAGTAATGCTTAGCAAGGCCCTACATCTGGGGTAGTGGAAGGACCCTGATTTGTGAATGACATCTTCGAGGATGATCGTTGATAACTGCAGCCGGATGCGATGGAAGTCTGTTCTATAATCAACATCGGTGAGACCATCCGCCATTTTGGTGTATTCTGTGAGACTAGATGGAATCTTCGTTTTCTCGCAATACTGGACAATCCCTTTAAGGTGATGGAGGGCGTAGTAGGCCTCCTTCACGCTGCCATCCAGTTGCTTGACGCAATGGAATCCGGTCCCATGCTGGAACTTGTGTGTGTTTTCATCCGTGAAAAATTCCGCCTTCTTATGGAAGGGGCCTCCCTTTTGGGCATAAGCCTCGAGAGCGTCATCGAGAACACCCTTTATTCTGGTGTATCGTCTCGGCGTGGATTTATTCTCCGAGTCCAAATAAGTGGCAATGGACCACCCCGGGGCTACGGCGATGAGTGCGCAGTACTTGTCCCTGCTCAACACAATTGAAACGGAATGTTGGACAAAGGATCAGCGATGGAAGAAATGTACAAGAAGGCATAACATACGACGGTGGCGAGAGGATGTGTACTACTCGAAAAAGAAAGGCAGAAGAAGGGTGCTCTTCCTCTTGTTCGCCAGCACGACCCTTACGAGGTACTCCGTGGCCGTTTCCCGTGTCTTTGATCCTTCCACCAGATGGCTGTCGCGCATGTAGTAGGGATCCACTACCGCGACGTACGGAGTATCATCTCTCCTGATCTTCATCGCCTCAATAAGCGGACCATGTTATAGTCCAGCCATTTAGTGTGAAACGGGTTGAAGATGTCCTTGTACGCTATGAAGAACACATCCGCGGGGTCTTCCTGGACGAAGTCCACCAGCTCTTCTGGCACCTTGGCCGCGAACGCCGAGTAAGTGGGGTTCTTCTCTTTAAGAAGGATCTCCTCTAGATACAAGATATTTTCCTGCAATGCAATCATGGGACCTTCTGTAAGGCGGAGCAAGTCCCCAGACAAGATAGGTTTACCAGCTTCATGAACTCGGGTCAAGCCATCCGCACGGGGTGGAATCATGTCTTCAAGACCCCGGATCTTAGGAGCTGGCTGGCTCGCAGAGGTGGAGGATCCTTTTCTCTTCCTGTGCTTCTTCTTGTCCTTCATCTCTGGGGATTGTGGGGGTGGCGAAGTGAACCCCGCTTTAACAGTGTCTTTCAGTGTGTTAGGGCTGAAAATGTTACCCGGTTGAGCTTGATGATCGTCGGTATCTGGAGGCGTGTCGGTGAAGGCCAGGCGCTGTGTGCATGAAGTGGGACGAGCAGGTTCACCGTAGTGGTCGCGGAAGGGTTCTTCATCCACAAGAGGCATGTACATATCATCCCTGCAGGCGCCAGTGTTGATGTACTCATCGACATCGACATCATTCTCCTCCTCATTGTCGTCGTTGCCACCAAGTTGAGGTGCAACGGCTTTGTCCTAAACATAAACAATAGCACATCCGTTAGTCGGGAAAGTCGAAAAGTCGGGGAATTCGGAAAGTCAGAACTAACCTTGGACGGTTGCGGTGAAGACGTTCCCAACAACTGTTTGTGGCGGTTGGTGGTGGCGACGACCGGCGGTAGCTTCCGGCCGGTGGTGGCGACGACCGGTGGTAGCTTCCGGCCGGTGGTGGAGACGACCGACGGTAGCTTCCGGACGGTGGTGGCGGTGACCGGCGGTTCCTTCTGGGTGATGGCGACGGCTGCTTGTGGTGCCAGTTCATCTGCAACAGCCTTTTGTGGCCGCCTCGACGGGGGCCGAACGATCGGGGGCCGGGGCCTCGAGGTGGCGCCGCCGGTGTGCCTGACCCCATGAAGAACATCCCCAAGACAAATCTGGGTCTTCGGCCATTCCATCATCCACTTCTTGCATTCGCCAAGCTTCATGTGTTCCTTGGCTCCCGGAGGTTGCGTGGGGGGGTCGATGTCACGGAACTCAGGCAGTACCTCGCTCACATTCACTTTCATCACGAGCTTGCTCATTCGGGTGTTGTGCGTATCGCGGGTCAAAGGTTGTATGATCTTGGCCGTTGCGACTTCCTTCAACTCACCACCGACCCCCACAGTATGCAGGAGTATGCAAGGCATGTCCTGGGAGAACACATGTTGGGCACCATGCATGCATGAGATATGGCAGTCATCGAAGGCATATATAGTCATAGAAGATGTCGCGGACTAACTAATTAGTTACCTTGGTGATGGCGTCGAGCTCGGCTAATGTCGAGACAAGGGCGCCGGTGCCGGCGGCCGGCCTATCATTGTCCGGGCGCTCGTGCGCATTGTCATTATTCTCCGGCCGGGGGGCACCGATGGGGTCACCATGACCGGCGACACGACAGGGAGCACCGGAGGGGTCACCAGGACCGGCGACACGTTATTGCTGGAGGTGCTGCCGGCGAAGCTGGGCACGTGTATCGTCCCCTGTTGTCCTCCCGCTTGCCAATCATCTATTCCCTCCATCAATCCAGGGGGTAACAAATTCCGGAGCTTCTCGTCCAGCTTCTTGGCCACTAGCTTGTCCACCATGCTGGAGTCCACCTTTTCTTTCTCTAGTGTCTCCAGCTTCTTCCTTAGCTCGAGAACCTCGGCTCTATATTTAGCCGGCCTCCTCCTCTCCCTTTTCTTGTCAGTGTCCGTGATGTAGTACTCTATGAACTTCATCGCCGTACCAAAGCCGGTCACACGGCCAGCTGACGTCGGCGGCTTTGACTTATCCCTCCCCTTGTAAACATTCATCGCCCGGTTGAAAGTCGTGTCCCACGGGCCGGCCGGAGCCTCCTGGGACGATGGGTCGGCCTCAGTCTCAGCCTTCAACTCAGCCTCCTGCGGACAAAGGAAATAAACGTGAACCCATGTAGAAATCAACGCAAATGGACTTTGAGATATCCGCGGTAATTAAGTTCCTTACCAGCGTTTTCTCGAACTCCCGCACATCTTCATAGTCGGTAACGAATTCCCCCGTCCTCGGCTTCAGATAGTAGCGGGACCGAACAAAGTTCCTAACTTGCTCGTCCGTGATTTTATGCCACGGGTTCTCTTTCCCAAGTCTCGCAACCTCGGCATCCTCCTTGTCCCAAACGGGCTTTTTTCCTGCGTAACCGCCGCTTCCCAAATGGTGGTTACCTAAGTTCAGTGCCCGCATGTTCTTCCCCCACTCGGTCCATTTTTCAGCCTCCGGAGATGCCAAGGACAACTTCAATGCCTCGAACTCTTCTATGTCGATGTACGGCTCTTTGGCACTGATCTCTTCCCAGCTAAGACCCTTTTCAATCTTCCCCTTCACCCGGCCTCTCCAGCTGGTCAAGGCGTTGTTCATCTTCGTGATGGTGAAGTTATCCACCTTTTTGTTTCCATCATCCGGGAAAATGTATCGTTCGTGAAGCTTCTTGAGGAGTTGTGTGTGCAAAGCCTCATTCTCCGCTCTCTTTAGGTCATACGTGTTGATCGACACGGTTTCCCAGAGGATGCACCCTAGTTGCATGCCGTACCCTTTTGCGATGTTCCTAGGCTCCTGGGGTTGGCCACTTAAGGAGACCTTAGTGAACGTGTCGGTGACGGTGCCGACCGCTTGCGGTGTCCGGTCCTTCCTCTGCTTCTTAAGCTTCTTAGCGGGCGGATTACCACCACCGCCGCCATCCGTGTGGTCGTCACCCCCGACATCCGTGTGGTCGCCGCCCTCGGTGGTGGTGGTTGCGTCCCCATCTCCGTCGGTGTCCTCCGCATCCTCCATCTCCATCTCTAACTGGAAGTCACCATCGCCGTCACGAGCCAGTTCGGCGGCCTCCGCATCCTCCATCTCTGGGTTCACTTCCCAGAACGACATGTTCTTTTCTCGTGCTTGTTCTTCGACGCTCATGTGCTTAGAAGGGCCGGGCGCGTCGGCCGACATGTTTGCACTGCATTAAAAAGAGGCAAAAGTTAGTACAACAAATATAAGAAAAACATCACTTAATTTAGTACTAAGATACCCCGTCCCATGCATTAGTCGCAATACCCCATATGTCCCTTTTTTAGCAAAGTCATGCCAAAATTCACGAAAATTTTTGGCATGACCTTTGCTAAAAAAGGGACATATGGAGTACCCGAATTTGCCGGAACGGAAGTTAATCGACGTTCCGGCAATCTCAAGGGCCTCACGGGGTACCTGCAAACATTTCACAAATATCATGGCCGGCATCGCTGGCCGGCAACAGCATCACATCAACACATTTCCACCGGCATAGCTGGCCGGCAACAACATCACATCAACACAAAAAATGTTTGCCGGCATAGCTGGCCGGCAACAACATCACAAACAACCACGACACGATGGTCGTGGTAGCACAAAACACATACATAGTTGTTTTTTTTTGCTAGCAAAACACTAAAACAACTAGCAGCTAAAAAAAACCATGACATATTTGCTTATGCCTCTGAATATAAGTTGCATTATCATATGGGGAACTTGAACAAGTTACTTGAAGCATTTTTTTCATCTAAAAAAAACCAGATTCATGACTAAAACAACTAGCAGCTAAAACCAGATTCATGACTAAAACCAGATTTAGTAGCAGCAACAAAACCATGACTAAAACAACTAGCAGGCTTTGCTTGAAGCATTTTTTTCATCTCATTATGCTTTCTATACACAGATTCATCATGTGGGGGAAATGATTAAGCTTGCACTACATGTTGTACCATTTCCAAAAGGCTATTTTTTTATACCAAACAACAGATTTAGGGAAGGTAAAACACGACTAGGAATTTCGTCAAACAGCTTGCGTGCAGGTTCGGTAGGGGGGGGAGGGAGAGAGGGGAAGCATACCTCGGGGAGGGGAGGGAGGGGAGGTTGCTGGCGACGAGGAGGTGTCAGCGTGACCACCGTGGGCATGGGATCAGCCGGGATTGGAGGAGGCGACGGCGGCGAACAAGGTGTGCTTCCCGGCCGTGGCGACGAGCGACGAGGGCGGGGCGCGGGGGCCAACCGTGAGGACGGGCGCGTCGAGGCGGAGACAGCGAGGGCGAGGGAGGGGCGGCGGCGGCGAGGACATCGACGGCGAGGACGACCGGAGCTCGAGCGCAGGTGCGGGGGCGGGAGCGGTTTGGACTTGTCGAAATTTCGGATGGAAGAGGCAGCGCGGGGGCAGGCCCACATGTAAGTGGGTGCAAGCGATTTTTGTGGCGCATCAGCCCGCGGATGCGCCACAGAAATATTAGATTCTGTGGCGCACGGGCAAAACGGTGCGCCACAGAATTCTGAACTTCTGTGGCGCATGCTCTGGCCGGTGCGCCACAGAATTAGCTGGCCTGAATTTTAAAAATCTGTTCTGCTGTGTTACAACCATGACAGCAACTTAGCCCAATGGTTTGCTGGGCAAACTTGTACTTTGGACAGCCAGGTTCGAATCCTGGCTGTCTCACTTTTTTTTTCAACTTGAAAAAATATTTTTGGTTAAATTTAAATAAAGAACACAAACACATTATTGGTATTCTTTAAAATAATATTGTCTCATACATATTCATTGTATACATATATATGGTTGCATTGTCTCACACACACAGACAAATTAAATACACCAAAAAAGTCTCTTCTTCGTCTCGGTTTCGAGCTAGTTTCTCTTCTTTCCCTTCTTCGCGGTTGAATACTTTAGGCCGGTCACCTTGAGATTTCTTCGCGTGAATGGACAACCTTTAGTAGGTACAGAGGTCTTCCTTCTTTGTGTACTAGTAGTAGGCATGTCGAAGAACTTGTCGAATTCCTCCTCGATCTTTGGCTCGTTGTCCAAGTCTTGCTCGGTGGCGCCTCCTTCCATTCCGATGATGCTCCTCTTGCCCCTCCTCACGACAACACAGCTAGGCTTTGATGGGTTGGTAATGAAGAAGCATTGCTCAACTTGGTTAGCGAGTACCCATGGCTCATTTTTCGCGGAGGCGTTCTTCGATTTGGCATCGGGTATTATCATGGTGGTGAAATATCGGCCTTCTTTGACGACGTCCTTGGCCCATCTCACACGGAACATTGGTACTGACTCTCCACAGTAGTTGAGGTCCCATATCTCCTCAATCCTTCCGAAGTATCTTTGCTTGACAGTAGCCTCGTCATCGCCCTAGGATAGCATAGTTACTCCTGAGTTTTGATATTCCGACTTCTTGTCCTTTTCCTCGGTGTAGAATCTGTAGCCGTTGATGTCGTACGCCTGATAGGTCTTGACGTTGTGCGAGGGACCCCGTGATAAGGAGAATATGAGTCTTTCGTCTCCCTTCTTTCTCGGCCGGCCCAGTTTGATGTAATGTTGCTTGAGTAAGCATTTGTGCTGTTCCACCCAAGGTTCGATCAATTGTAAGTGTTGTAGCGCGACCCGGTGAGCCCTGTCGAAGTCGTCCTTTTGACCCTGCATGCTGACAAAGGTTGAGCTGGTGCCCTCTCGGTGACCATATCGATTGAGCCTGCCGAAGTGTTTCCTCGTGGGCAGACCAACATCCTGGTTCTCGGTGCTTAGATAATTCTGGCAGAAGGAGATGCACTCGTAGGTTAGAAAATCCCTTGGCCATGCTTGCGTCTGGATGGGACCTGTTGCGGACGTATTCTTTCATGACACCGTTCATTCTTTCGAACGGCATCATGTAGTGCATGAACGTTGGCCCGAGCTGCCTGATGTCATCAACGACATGGAGAAGGAGATGCACGCAGATATCAAAGAATGCTGGAGGGAAGTAAATCTCGAGCTCGCATAGTATCAGCACGATCTCTTCCTGTAGCCTGTCGAGCTGCTTCACACCGATCGACTTCCTGTTGATGTCGTCGAAAAAATTGCAAAGGGCTAGCAGCGTATCACGGACGTGCTCGTCCATTATCCCTCGAATCGCAACGGGAAGTACCTCTGTCAACAGCACGTGACAGTCGTGAGACTTCATCCCGCTAAACCTCTTCTTCGTTCCGTCCAGATATCTGCTTATCTGCCCCGCGTAACCATGAGGAAATTTGACTCCTAGGAGACACATGTAGAATTGCTCGAGCTCCTCCGGACTCATAGTGAAGCACGTAGCGGGAAGCACCACAGTGTTCTTCTTTACCCTTTTGCGGCGACCTTGAGTCCCTTCCATCTGATCATCATCATCATCATCATCATCGTTATCGCTATCGGGGGCCTGAAGATCTTTTCTGACACCAAGCCATTTGAGATTGTATCTTGCTTTCGTCCCATCCTTGGTCTTTTTCGGCATGTTGGAAAGAGTGCCAAGCAGACTCTCGGTGACATTCTTCGTAATGTGCATCATATCGAGGCTATGTGGCGTCTTGAGGACCTTCTGAGAATCCCCAAGAGCAAGGAATCACTGTAGCACAATTCAATGTGGAAGTAAGGTATCGATCCGCAGGAGCAAGAAGGAAAAGTTATCTATTCCCTACAACTAAAGTGTCACAAGTTTTAGTTGATTATGCACTAAACAAGTTTATAGAACAAGGTGGTTGATTTAATGGATGGAAGTTTGATGTAACAAAACAGGAGTGTGAAATTGTCCGAATCCTCTTTAATGCAAGAGGACAAGACAAGGGAACAAGGGTGTGAAAGTGTCCCAATCCTCTTTAATGCAAGAGGACAAGACAAAGGTGTAAACGGTGCTTTGGAAATAAGGCCTAGGGATCATGCTTTCACTAGTGGACACTCTCAACAATAATAATATAATTGAATACATAGATAATTCCTCCTCATTATGCTACTCTGAATTAATTTCTGGTTGGATAAAGAACACCAATCTATTATGTAGGGCTACAAAAATCACACCTTAAAGTTCGTATTCCACATCTATGGACACTTCATGCGGTCACTATTCGCATCCAAAGATAGTACTAACAAACACCACAATATCATAGAGACACCCAACATAAATAATAACTCATGATAAGTATTCATGTAATCTTTAGCCTAAGAGCCACACACACGGTTAACGCACTATCAACTTCACACCATGGGACAAAGACGACTCCGGCAATCACATCAATAAAACCACTTGAGTAGCATAATTCATAATATAAAGAAGAGTAATATCTATGGATTCAACTAGATTACAAAGCTCATGATCACATAAAGATCACACCATGGGAGAGAGAGATAAACCACATAGCTACCGGCATGAGCCTTCAGCCCCGAGGGAGACTACTCGCCCTTCATCATGGAGATGAGGAGCTTGATGGAGAGGTTGATGAAGAGGTGCAGCCCGGAGTGGAGACGATCTTGCTGTAGATGTTGATGATGATCACGCCGGAGGGGGGTGGAGCCCTCCGGAGGTGGATTCCGGCAGCGTTTCCCCCCTCCGATCTTCTCCGGAGGCAGCCCTCTGCCTTTCTGTTTCTGGTTTTGCGTTTCTCCGCCGCCTCTCTCTGGAAAACGTCGGGGGACCTTTTATATAGGCATTTTTAGGTCACAAGGATGCTTCTGGGCGAAGGATCGATGCAAACGGGGCCACGAGGGCCAAATTGGATGGGCCCACGCGGCCTGGTACTGTAGCCGTGTGGGACCCCCCCTTTTGGTCCTCTGGCCTCCGTTCGTTGACTTCTTTCGCTCCTAAATCTTCTCCTTCCAAAATAATGACCCCCCTAAATTTATAGCTCATTATGATGTCGTTAAGGTCCTGAAACAAATAAAGAAAGAAATAGGGGTTTTCTGCCTGCGCAGGATTAATTCCATATAAAGGGGAAATCATTATAAATTACCAAAAATCATTAAATAACAGTAATATACCCCTTATATGATGCAAATATGAATGGAATATAACTATTATAGTGCAAAGTTCATGTATGCATTTTAGATGCATCAACATCCCCAAGCTTAACTCATGCTCATCCTCGAGTACGAAAGTGATAAAACTATGAACTTTGCAATATAATCACAACATGGATATACAAGATGATTGCTACTGCTATATAAAGTCAAATGATTCATTATTTCAAAGAAGTAGCAATATGCAAACAGTTTATAAAGTGATATCAAGTATTCAATGAAAAGATGATCAATGATAGTTCACAAAGTGCAACATAAAAGATAGTACTATGGACATTCTTACTTTTGCATACTTGTGGTCCATAGAGTGTAGAAAATCTGAATATAAAAGGTGGACACTTTGGAAAAGATGTATAAATAAGTAGAGGTAAAGCATGCATAAGTTTCATCTATCCTCCAAACTATTCTACTTAAGTTATTGAATGCAATGGTAATACTTGGTGTCAAGCTCTCATTCCCCTATCATAGCATCTTGAATGATTAAAGTTGAATGTGAAAGCAAATATGAGTAGTGGCCTTGATAAAGTAAAGGTTAGATGTCTCATGCCCCTTGAATACAAGTAGCTACACCATGATTACTCAACTTGGGAAACAGAGCAAGTTTAAGTTATCTATCATTGTAAGTAATAACAGTATCATCAAGAGTCTCAACTGGGGTACCTCTTGTCCCATGATATGGATCAAGCCCATATCAAAATAACAATACAAACAAACGTAATGAACAATCTCAACACCCTCTTTATTTACCACTTGATATAGCTTTTTATTGTAGGGTGTATTACAGAGAGTTCAAAATAGCATGTAAGTAAATTTCCACCATGAATGATGCATGGCTTAAATTAGCGGCCCAGGATTCTCTCTAACCATTTTACAAACTCATTTAAATTTAACTCTATTTCCACATTATTTCGTCATGATAGGCATCCATAGACAAAAGTACATGATATCAACTAAATAGATAATGGAACATGTTGAAAGCTTTGCATGTGACAACACATATGGGCTAACTCCCAACCTTAAACATTTATCAAGCCACTATCATCGTAATATTAATCACAATGGTTCATCTTTATTGAATGCAATAAAAGTAAAGTGTGCATCAAGTTCGCGAGAGCTTTTTAACCAACTTTTCCCATTACAATAAAAGTCATGACCATCTAGATGCATGCATGAGTGTCCATAGAACTAACTAATTCATGTCAAACAAGGTGAAATAACATACAGCATCAAAACATGAATAAAAGATAGCTCATGATAAAGCATTTGCAAATTATTACTCACAAAGAAGCTCATGAATCATGCAACTATATGTGTCATTAAAAATCAACTTAGATATCCCTTTTTCCCAATCATATAAAAGCATGCAACTTAATTCAACCTAAACTTCCAGTAGCTCTCTCATATATAAATGATAGTGGTGGTCTCAAAATAAAAACTAAACTAACAAAAAAAAGACGCTCCAAGTTTATGCGATAAAGTGCATTGATAGAAAAACAGAAGTTAGACGTGTGCAAACCGAGAGTGTGTTGGTCCAGTGGGGTTGTCTTCACATCCCCAAGTTTATATGGATTTCACCATTCTTGGATAGCTCTTGGTGCATCTCCTCTAATCCCTGTGAAAAAACTTCAAAACACTGTTTCTCCCATTTCTTTTCTGTGGGGTGACATTAGTAGTGATAGACAAATGCATTACTTGCTGCTTATAATACTAAGACAAAAATTCATATGAATGTCCAGAAAGTGTATAATATTGTATTCCTATTAATAAACTCAATTGAATCAACAAGATTCAAATTAAAAGTTCAAAACATGCATCAAACAATATTGGATATAATCTATCCAGAAAAACAGCAGCAGAAAAACGTATTTTTCTGTCCTACTTAAGCTCATCGAAAACTTCTGAAAAATTTCAGGCATACAGAAGGTGAAAAGTTGCAGCCACAGTAAAAATCTCAGCTCATTTCGACTTACAGAATAGGAATGAAAAATCAAACCGTGCACAGACTTGCGCTGGAATGAAATCTCCGCATGCAAAATAGCAACTTTTTTCAAACCAAAATGGGTAAACTTGGCACTTTATTAAAAAATCCAGGAACTAAACTAAAAACTAAGTCTCTTGTTACAGCAAGAGGACAAAAAAAACAACCGGGTTGCCTCCCGTAAAGCGCTTTCTTTATAGCCATATAGCTAGGCTTACTTACTTGGTATCAAGATGGTTGGAGTGAGTTGGCTTGGCATCCCCAAGCTTAAATTCTTGTATGTAGGGTGAGCTTAGGGGTTACATCCCCAATCTTGAGTTATTGTCCCTGTTGATCTTTGTTGATCACCCTCAATTCTTCCACTTGAAAGTTCTCTTCACACATAACTTATCATAAAACTTGATTAGAGGGGTTAGTGTCTCCATAAATTAAATCTCCATAAGTACAGCAAAGACATAGCATGAGTTGATTCTGAACATTAGCTACTATTACAATGGTTGTGTATTGCTCTTTGATCAATAGAACCACACAAAACACAAGTAATGAGAGTAATGCAAAATAAAGACAGAATCTGTCAAAAACTGGACAGCCCATAAAGAGTGAATTTTAAGAGGCACTTACGTTGCTCAAATCAGAAAACTTTAAACTAATGAAATGTGTATTAATAGCTATAAATTGCTGTCGTAATATTTCAGGTCGAAATTCCTTTTCTGTAATTTTTAACATTTTTCGCAGTGAAGCTTAGGAATCTGTTTCCTGGACAGCCATGATAGTTTTAATGATGCTCACATAGGAATACGAATTGAAACGCAAAGGTGAGCATCAAGGAAAAATATGAAACATATTTAAGTCTCACCCACTTCCTATGCATTGGGATCTTGTAATAAAATAAATCAATGAAGCATATAGTAATTAGCACATGAAGGTAAAGCAAGTGCGACATTAAAACCTTCAACATAAAGAGAGGAAACATAGTATTATTGAGATATTTAGAGACATGTTTCCCTCTTTCAAAATAATTATTAAGATCAATATAAGGTTTAATATCATGGTTGCAACAAATATTTGGATCTAAAGATAATTGCAAACCACATAAGTATTTCTCAACATAAGCAAATTTCTCCTCCAAGGTGTGAATAGGGGAGTTCAGAAATAAAGTTGGACTCTCATGAGTGAGAGTATCATCACAAGCAGCAAGTATATCATTTTTATCCTCACATAAAGTAGTAACAACTAAACATGGAGGATTATCAATAAGCATAGGACCATCATCTAAAGCATTATTATATAGAATGTCTAAATCATATCCTTCATCATTTTTAAAATCATTATCAATAATGTTCTCATTAGGCATAGGTTCATATTCTTCCTCATCATCAGGATCATAAAAGCAAAGTTTATCATTAGCTAAATCTTGAGTGTTACCCTCATCCATATGTGGTGAAGGTGCAAGTTCCTTCTCTTCATTCTCTAGTTGTTCATCAATTTATTCATCCTTTTGCTCTTCATTGTCTTCTTCTTGGGGCTGCATGGACATCCCCAAGCTTAGGTTTTTATCCTCTTCTTCACATACTTCCTCTTCCAAGCTTATGTTTTCATCATCTTCTTCCTGCAAAACATTAGATCTTCCTTGGGCAAAGCTCTTCCTTGTGTCAATAACATAGATATTTTCATCAAATTCATCTATGTAGATATTAAGGATAAAGGCAATCATATTTTTAGATTGAGAAGCTATAGGGCAGGTTTCATGTTCATCAATGAAGGTGTTTAATTCATAGGCTGCCACACAAATAACAAATTGCTCTACTTCTGCCATCCCTAAGTGAGCATAAATCCCTGTATGATAAGTTGCAATAACAGGTTCAACTTTATTGGAAGGGTATTGGAATTCAAAGTGTCTACAGTATTCAGAGCAACAAGTTTCTTCCTTATGAAAATTAAGCTGCTCATTAGCAATTTTATTTAGATACCTCATGATGGTTTTTAATCTTTTACCTTCGAAAGATTCTCTAAATTCAGCAGCTATCATGGCATTTTTATAATAGTTTTTCATTTTTTAATTTTTTTGGGGTTTTTGATATAATGCAAAACTGAAAGTAAAACTAAACTAAATGAAAAACTGAAAGTAAACTAGAGTATATGCAAAACTGAAAATAAAAATCTAGTGCAAACAAGAATAGAAACTTAAGCGCTACGCTCCCCGGCAACGGCGCCAGAAAAGTACTTGATAATCCCCAAGAGCAAGGAATCACTGTAGCACAATTCAGTGTGGAAGTAAGGTATCGATCCGCAGGAGCAAGAAGAAAAATTTATCTATTCCCTACAACTAAAGTGTCACAAGTTTTAGTTGATTATGCACTAAACAAGTTTATAGAACAAGGTGGTTGATTTAATGGATGGAAGTTTGATGTAACAAAACAGGAGTGTGAAAGTGTCCGAATCCTCTTTAATGCAAGAGGACAAGACAAGGGAACAAGGGTGTGAAAGTGTCCCAATCCTCTTTAATCCAAGAGGACAAGACAAAGGTGTAAACGGTGCTTTGGAAATAAGTCCTAGGGATCATGCTTTCACTAGTGGACACTCTCAACAATAATAATATAATTGAATACATAGATAATTCCTCCTCATTATGCTACTCTGAATTAATTTCTGATTGGATAAAGAACACCAATCTATTATGTAGGGCTACTAAAATCACACCTTAAAGTTCGTATTCCACATCTATGGACACTTCATGCAGTCACTATTCGCATCCAAAGATAGTACTAACAAACACCACAATATCATAGAGACACCCAACACAAATAATAACTCATGATAAGTATTCATATAATCTTTAGCCTAAGAGCCACACACGGTGCATGCAATGTCAACTTCACACCATGGGACAAATATGACTCCGGCAATCACATCAATAAAACCACTTGAGTAGCATAATTCATAAGATAAAGAAGAGTAACATCTATGGATTCAACTAGATTACAAAGCTCATGATCACATAAAGATCACACCATGGGAGAGAGAGATAAACCACATATCTACCGGCATGAGCCTTCAGCCCCGAGGGAGACTACTCCCCCTTCATCATGGAGATGAGGAGCTTGATGGAGAGGTTGATGAAGAGGTGCAGCTCGGAGTGGAGACAATCTTGATGTAGATGTTGATGATAATCACACCGGAGGGGGTGGAGCCCTCCGGAGGTGGATTCCGGCGGCGTTTCCCCCCTCCGATCTTCTCCGGCGGCAGCCCTCTGCCTCTCTGTTTCTGGTTTTGCGTTTCTCCACCGCCTCTCTCCGGAAAATGTCGGGGGACCTTTTATATAGGCGTTTTAGGTCACAAGGATGCTTCTCGGCGAAGGATCGATGCAAACGGGGCCACGAGGGCCAAATTGGATGGACCCACGTGGCCTGGTACTGTAGCCGCGTGGGACCCCCTTTTGGTCCTCCGGCCTCCGTTCGTTGACTTCTTTCGCTCCTAAATCTTCTCCTTCCAAAATAATGACCCCCCTAAATTTATAGCTCATTATGACGTCGTTAAGGTCCTAAAACAAATAAAGAAAGAAATAGGGGTTTTCTGCCTGCGCAGGATTAATTCCATATAAAGGGGAAATCATTATAAATTACCAAAAATCATTAAATAACAGTAATATACCCCTTATATGATGCAAATATGAATGGAATATAACTATTATAGTGCAAAGTTCATGTATGCATTTTAGATGCATCACCTTCTAGTAGGGCAAGTCGTGGAAAACAGCCCTCGCTTTCCATACACCTAGCAGCGGATCTACCTTCGGTCGTTTCTTTCCCGGCGCAGGGCACTCCTTCCAATTCTTCAACGGCTCGTCGATTTCTATGCCGCTCCTCGGGCTCGGGGGTCCTTCGGGCTCGTCCTTACCATTGAACAGGTCACCGCGTGTCCTCCACGGGTGATCCATGCGAAGCCACCTTCGAACCCATGGGTACACGGTTTTCGAAGACCCAGGATTCCTTGGTAGCTGGAGATGCGGGGTCTTATCCATGCACCTGACACATGCGCAGAATCCGTGGCCTACCTGGGCCGATACATATGAGCAACCAGGATAGTCCTGCACCGTCGTGAGCAACGCGGCTCTCATGGGGAAATAATCTCCAGTGTAGGCATCCCAAGTACGGGCTGGCGTCGCCCACAACGTGGCTAACTCCTCTTCCAACAGCGCGAGATACGTATGTATGTGGACACCTGCTTGTTTCGGCCCCTGAATGAGAATACTCATGTGTATATACCTTTGCTTTGTGCACAACCACGGGGGAAGGTTGTAAGGCCATACAAACACGGGCCAGGTGCTATGCGTGCTACTCTGGTTGCCGAACGGATTGAGTCTATTGGTGCTCATACCAAGCCTAACGTTCCTTGCGTCGCCTCCGAAATTGGTGACGGCGTCCAACTCTTGCCACTGGCTAGCGTCTGAAGGGTGTGTAAGGATCCTGCCCTTCTCCAGATCTTCTTCGGTCTTCTCCCTTTCCGCGTGCCATTGCATGAGCTTTGCTTCCTTAGGGTCCACGAAGTAATGCTGCAGACGGGGAGTGATAGGAAAGTACCATACCACTTTTTGAGGAACTTTCTTCCCACGGCTCTTGTACCGTCCTTGGCCGCACACCGGACATGTGGTTCTGTCCTCGTACTCGCCCCGATAAATTGCGCAATCATTGATGCAGGCATGGTATTTAACGTGCGGTTGGTCAAGAGGGAAAACAACTTTCTTGGCCTCCTCGATATTAGTTGGCAATGTGTTCCCCTCGGGAACACGCTTGTGGAGGAATTGCATGTTTTTGTTGAAGCTCGTGTCGGTCCATTTGTTTCCCGACTTCGTCTGCAGAGCATCAAGCGTTACTTGCAAGCGCGTATCCTGTGGCCGGCAGCCAGGATACAATGGAGTCTTCCCGTCTATCTCCATTTGCGCTAGCTTGGCTTTCTCTCTAACGGTGCTCCCATTCTTGAGGAGCAGTTCTTGAACATGAGACTCCATCAAGGCCGACATTAGCGAGCTCTGTGGCGTGTTAGCGTCTTCTCCACCACCATCATGACAATGTCTGTCGGCATCTCCTTCGTCACGATCATCTTGCCCGCCCTCGTCTTCAGGCGCAACATTTGCTGTCGGCGCTTGGTTGAAGCCTTCCATGAAACCGCGCCTGAGCAGGTGTTCCTCCAATTGTCCGGAATCAGGGTCGATCCATCTCACAAGTTTGCAACTTCGACACGGACATCGTATCTGGCGCCCGTTGCACCGACTCATTTCCTCCTTCGCTTCTTCCTTGTAGTTGTTGATTCGACTGGAGCTCATCTTGATGACCATGGTCGCCTACGCGATATACATATAGAGTATGTTTTATTAATTAGAATGAATTAACCGCAACATGCACAAACACATACAAGCTTCTCATGCGGGAAGTCGGAAATGTTCGACGAAAAAATTCGGCATGACTTCCCCTAAAAGTAGGACATATGGGTGGTGCAAAAATTTACCGAAATGGAAATGAATCAACATTTCGGCAAACATCCATGCACCACGCCGGCGCAAACAACAACATGCAAAGATTCAATCAAACCACACACACAAGTTTCATGCATAAACATCGATCGCCACGCCATATACGTGCAAATCGCCCGCCGACAAGTTTCTCATGCCTTTAACAAACATCCATACACCAATACCCACCTAGTAGAACTAGACCCGTTGCCGAGCCGTGACCGTAATCGATGAGAGAGAGTGTGTGGTGATGGAGAGAAAATAGTGGACAAAAAGAGAGGAGGAGAATATATATGGAGGCTCTCCCCAAGCCCGACCAATTATATATCAAATAAAGTAGGTTCTAATAACAAATAATGGAGAATAGGATGGTCAAATTGGCATGGGAGAGAGGAGGAGCTTGAGCTAGATGGGAGGATGAAGAAGGCCACATGGGGAAAGGGTGGTGCGCACCTTTTTGTAGATCTGGTGGCCAACATTCTGTGGCGCATGGTGTTGGATGCGCCACAGAAAGTGGACATTCTGTGGCGCACCTTGCAGCGTGCGCCACAGAATGTCCACTTTCTGTGGCGCATCCAACACCATGCGCCACAGAATGTCTAGTTTCTGTGGCGCACGAGCCACGGTGCGCCACAGAATTTACCCAGATGGACTTTGGCTCAATGATTGCTCGTGGGACCCACCGAAATTCTGTGGCGCATTATCTGTAATGCGCCACAGAAGTGTGCATTTTTGTGGCTCATCGGAAGCCATGCGCCACCGAATTTGGGTTTTCTGTGGCGCATGGGCAAATGATGCGCCACAGAAAGGCGAAAATTTCTGTGGCACACCAGCATCCATGCGCCACAGAAATAGTTCTGTGGCGCACCGATTAACGGTGCGCCACAGAGTGCCAACCTACCTATAACCCTTTCTGTGGTAGTGTTTAAATGAGTTTGTATAAATGGTTAGAGAGAAACCTGGGCCGCTAATCTAAGCCATTCATCATTCATGGTGGAAATTTACTTACATGCTATTTTGAACTCTCTGTGATACACCCTACAATAAAAAGCTATATCAAGTGGTAAAGAAACAGGGTGTTGAGATTGTTCATTATGTTTGTTTGTCTTGTTGTTTTGATGTGGGCTTGATCCATATCATGGGACAAGAGGTACCCCAGTTGAGACTCTTGATGATACCATTATTACTTACAATGATAGATAACTTAAACTTGCTTTGTTTCCCAAGTTGAGTAATCATGGTGTAGGTACTTGTATTCAAGGGGCATGAGACATCTAACCTTTACTTTATCAAGGCCACTACTCATATTTGCTTTCACATTTAAACTTTAACCATTCAAGATGCTATGATAGGGGAATGAGAGCTTTACACCAAGTATTACCATTGCAATCAATAACTTAAGTAGAATAGTTTGGAGGATAGATGAAACTTATGCTTGTTTGACCCCTACTTATTTATATATCTTTTCCAAAGTATCCACCTTTTATATTCAGATTTTCATCTACACTTTATGGACCTCAAGTATGCAAAAGTAAGAATGTCCATATTACTATCTCTTATGTTACACCTTGTGAACTATCATTGAACATCCTTGCATTGAATACTTGATATCACTTTATAAACTGTTTGCATATTGCTACTTCTTTGAAATAATGAATCATTTGACTTTATGTAGCAGTAGCAATCATCTTTTATATCTATGTTGTGATTATATTGCAAAGTTCATGTTAGTTTTATCACTTTCATACTCGAGGACGAGCATGAGTTAATACATTATTTTGGAAGGAGGAATACATTGGAGCGAAAGAAGCAAGCGAAAGGAGGTCTGGGGGCCAAAATAGGGGGCCCCATGCGGGTACAGTACCAGGCCGCGTGGTCCCACCTAACTTAGCCCTCGTGGCCCCGTTTGCATCGATCTTTCGCCCAGAAGCTTCCTCGTGACTTAAAAACGCCTATATAAAGAGCCCCCCGACGTTCTCCGAGGAGAGAGCCGCCACACGAGAGAAACAAGAAACAGAGACCAGGAGGCTGCAGATTGGAGGGGAAAAACTCCGGCGGAGCCCTACCGGAGAGGTCTCCTTCTTCTCCATCGACATCTCCACCATCTCCATGATGAAGAGGGAGTAGTCCACCTCTGGACTATGGGTTTGTGGCAGTAGCATATGTATCTCTCTCTCTTGAGCTTTACTAATTAGCACCGTATGAGCTGCTGAACATGATTACGATCACCGTTGTATTACCATTGTGGTGGATCTTTATATGAGTTAATATATGTTGAGATTGCAATGTTATATTTCAGTTATGAAAATAGATGCATATTATGTACCCCGTTCTTGTATCCTTGTTATGATCAAGCATGTTTATGAGAGCGTGTGTGGGGAACGTGTGCATTAGTTGGAGTAACGGGGGTGGTGAAGTGATAAGCTGACAACTTAATATCATGATCCATTAGGTGTTTACCTTACTTTGTTACCTCACTAGGGATAAACCAAAATACCATGTTGTAGGGTAGGAGGAGTGACATGCCTCTACCTAAGACTAGATCCATCATGTGTTTATTTTCACTTCATGTCATTAATCTTAAAGCTATACTCTGATGTTATCTTAATTACTAAGGTGCATGATTTAGTTCACATCTTAGTGGAGTATAAGTGAGACTAATAATCAAAAGGTCTCTATGTTAGGACGTGATGCCCATATAATTAGTAACATGTCATTAACCTTGTTTGCAATCTCATATGTTAAATCTATGTCTACTCATTTGCCACACTATATTAAAAAGAAAGTGCATGTGTGAAACCATGAACCCCGGTCCATTTTTAATCATAAGAAACAAATTTCCAACCACTTTTAAGCATCTTTTACATTCAGCCATTTTAAAATCAGAAAATACAAAAACACTTTTACTTCTTGCATTCACATATAAAAACCCCAAAAATACCATCCATCATCATTACTATCATCCTTGCATACTTATTCACCACCATTGCATTTTTATTTACTGTTTTGCATTCATTATCATCTTAATATCATTCTCACACTTTGTGCTTGACAACCACTTGGTGAGGTTGAGGGAACAAAGCAATCTATTTTGTTTGCAGGAAATCTAGAGAAGGACAAGAAGATAAAACCCACACTACTGATTCCCCGAGAGTTCGATATTAAACCCTCGAGTCACCTTCTTGGGGAAAAACTACCACTTCTACATACTCTGCACTTGGAGGCTCAACCTATACCTAATATATTATCTTCCTTTCAGGGTATCAAGAGTACTTGTTGGCGTTGTTGAGAGAGAAGAACACTCTTATCAATCCTGTCATCAGCAGATTGCATCTAACTTACCAGCTAGAATCAGGGACAAGTTGGCTTTTAAGCCGGGTCCAAGAGTCTAAAGCCTACTTTTTACTGAAAGACAAGCTCCAAGGACCTTTGTTGAAACATTTCTGCGGTGCTAACTCATTTGGACGGTCTTGGCGTTGATGATATTTAAGCTGGAGTATAGAGACATTGATATTTTTTTAGAAATTCCTTTGTAGGTGTAAATAAAATAAAATTTTCCAATAAATCCGATGCAAGCTATAAAGGGCTTGACTTAAAAAATCCATTGCGAGCATTAGATAGTTCGACTTTGATAAATCCGTTAAGAGCAATAGAGAGCTCGATTTTGAGAAATCTGTTGCGAGCAATAGATAGCTCGACTTTGAAAAATCCGTTGCCAGTAATAGATAGCTCGAATTTGAGAAATCCGTTGCGAGTAAAGGATAGCCTGACTTTAAATAAATCTGGTGCGAGCTATTTGAGAGCTCGACTTTTTAGAAATCCATGGTGGGTTTTTAAAGAACCCAACTTTGAGATTTGGCTATAATTAAGCCTCCAAAGATCGAATTGATATGCCAACTAGAATTTTCTGAAATAATAACGGAACTCAACTTACACTATCCCTCTTGTATTATTAAAACTTACTTTGTAATCTTCTGGATTATCTCTGCAATTTCTTCATAAACCGGATATGTAGCTCCCGGAATTAACTTGGAATTAACTTAAAGGGGAATTGACTTTATATAATGTAACTGAATGAATAAAGTATGAAATTTTAAATAAAAAGTCGACTTAGTTGTTTATTTTCTGTAACCGATGATGCTTGCGAGTCGGCAGATTGCAGGTCGACTCGTTGAAGTTGGTGTAGCCGGAGTCATCCGAGTCCTGTTGACCCGGTTGCCGTTTCGCCGACTCGCTAGGCAAGGACCACCAAGTATTAGTCGCACTCGGTTTTTCTTCTTCCGTCACCTTGAGATGTAGTACTTGATCAGCCTTGTACGGGTGGTAATACTAGTTGGGTCCGTTTTTTTCCTTTCTTTTTCCTGCACGTGAGGTCTCCATGTAATATCCAATTCAAGTCGCTTTGTTACTTTTGATCTGATTCCTGGCCAGCTTCCTCGATCTTTGCCCGTGGAGTAGTACAACTCCAGGACTTGTTCTTCTTTCTTTTTTACTCCGACTTGGACTATGAACCCAATGTGGACTTTGTTTTCCTTGGCTTGTTTCCTTCTTTCGATCCGAGTCGCTGTTTGATTCTTGATTGAAGTCGGACGATGCCGAATAAATTATTCCTTACTTATTGTCTCATGGATGCACACGCACGCTTTCCAAACTCAGCGTTTTGGCTTGGACTGCACACGGATGCGGGCGCAGAGCATGGATGCTGGAGCTGGCGCGAACGTGAAAGTCGGCCGGGACGCTGGAAGCCGGCGCGAATGCGGAAGTCGACCTTGATGATTGATCCAGTGGATTTGATCAGCCGTATATGAGGGCGATGTTGACGTCGAGCCCCCGCGGCCGCCTTGTGGATGAAGAACTTGATGCGTCCGAGTCGCTTCACCGTTGTGATGATGAACTCGCCGTTGTCGTTGATGAAGATTTGGACCCATCGAATTGTGAATCTACGCGCACTAAGCCCACCGTGGGCGCCAATGTCGATGGTATAAACCGACGGTGAAGATACGGGACTATGTATGCGCGGGCATCATCGATATGGGTTAGTAGACGAACGACAAGGGAGACAAAATTTATACAGCTTCGGGACCCGAAAAACATCATCCGGTAATATCCCTAGGTGTTGTTTGTGGCTAGGTCTTATTCCTTATGCTCATGGTGGAAGTCGCCGTATTGTGGCGGCTCCTCTCTTCCCTCTATATTCTGTCTGCTGGATCGTGTGGATCTTGTCTACTCTATCAGGGTCTCTCCCGTCTGTCTTGGTCCTCTCCTCTTGGTGCGCCTTCTCGCTCCTTATAAATGTGGAGGAGGCCGGCTTACATGTCGAGTCCTAGTGGGATACAAACTATTCTTTTATTACAAATACGCAAGATGAGTCCTTGTCCTAATCTGATAGTGGAGTCGGCTTGCTGGGCTTCCCTGATGGGCCACGCTCCGACTCCTTGCAGGTACACGTGTCGGTCGTGTCCCATATCCACGACACTTCTTCCTCCAAGACATCATGAAGGAAAGCATTTTGAACATTTAATTGACGGGGAGACCAACCTCGACTAACAACCAGTGATAGAAGAAGGCGGTCGGTTTGACAACCGAGCTGAAGATATCCTCGTAGTCTAGATCATACCGTTGTTTGAAACCGTTAGCAACCAAGCGAGCCTTGGATCGCCCAGTCAAACCATCTGCATGCTTCTTTCACTCCACCCACTTAGTGTCGATAATATTAATACGAGTCGATCAGGTCCGCGCGGCCGTCCTTTTGATGCCACGTTCATGCATTCGCGCGGTCAGCATCCAGTCGACCGTGAATCAATCGATCCATCTATTCCCCGGCCGGGGTAACACACAGTGTCTACACGTACGTAACGCGTAGCCATTAATGAGGTAGCTGAAGCTCGCCTTACCGGTCGTTGAACTTACGGACGGGACGGTGTGACCTTGCTTGCTTGTCGTGCGCACCTCGACCGAAATGGATAGGCCGGTGACCTGCACTCACGTACTACGTATGCTTCATCGACTCGTGAGAGAGCCGGCGGAGCGCCGCCCGCTAGCTCCGGCATGGTAGCTGCTCCTCTTTCGGCTCCAGCCGCCCACCCCCTCCCCTCGCATCCCTCTGCTAGCTTATCAGAATCAGGTGGCGGTGAATACGGCGACGAGGGGATAAATACGATGGTCGGCGACGGCGGCGAGGTCGCGGAGCATCTTGTTGGCGACGGAATCCACAGAGAGTTATGAAATCCTAGCTCCAAAGACTCGCCAAGATCCGAGATTCCAAGAAGAGGAAGCATAAGGTGAGCCCCTAAAATCGGATCTTGCGATAGCCGTTTATATGTGAGCAGTGGCGGAGCTACAAACAATTAGCTGGGCGGGCCGGGCTAAATGAGAGCATTTTTTTTCAAGTTCTAGGTTACTGTAGCTTGTTGTTTTGATGCCGTTGTAGGAAAATTTGGTGATTCAGAGATTTTTTTTTCAAATTGTCAAATCGCTAACTAAAAATTAATACCTATGCCGGATGCTCGTTGCCTTGGTCAACGGCTTGGCGTTGCTACTGACTGGCTATAGGTAAGGGGCCTCCTGGATATGCAATGCAAGGAGCCATGGGCGGCGGCTGTTGCCTGTCCCTGTTGTTGTTACGTAATTTCTGGACCTAGAGCCTAGCGGTTCCATGGCCAGCGAGAAAAGAAAACAGCGAGTGGAAAAGGAATCGGTAGTGGGCTAGTTGCAATGTCAGTCCCAGTTTCCCCGGTGCTAGTGGATTAGACCTGGGCAGTTGGTCCAGTGCTAGTGAATTGGGCTCCAGGATTTTCTAGAAAAATCGTATACCTAGGTAGCCCAACAGTCATGGCCCAATTCACTAGCACTATGGCGCACCATTTTTGGCACTTGGTTGGCATGACCCTGGATGTCCTTGGTTTAGGCGAGACGTACTCAGAAGGACCCCAAGACATGGACAAAGAGGAGGGAGACATGATGTGTCTCAAATTGGCAAGCCACCAGACTGCAGGCCACCATGTCCCAGGACCCGGCATTTGGTCATCCAATAGCTGGTCTTGGTTCCAGGAGCCGGCACTAAGCTAACATTGTCCAAGGAGCCGGCCATCATCAAGGAGTTGGCATTCTCCCAGGAGTCGACCATCATCCAGGAGTCGGCATTATCTAAGGAGCCGGTATCATCTAGGAGTCGGCATTATCTAAGGAGCCGGCATTATCTAAATGAGCTGGTTTTGTCTAAGGAGCCGACATTTCATGTCCCAGCGGCAGGCCGCAAGCCGGCTTAGCCGATACTACCGTGTCCGGAGCCGGTATACTCATACAAGTCGTGAGGAAAGGTGCCGCTATCGTCCTAGGAGGAGAAGCCGGCATGTCACCATACTGCTATGTCCAAGTCAACATGCTGCAGACGAGTCGTCTCACCTTAATCAAGCCGGCATCTTGCCATTATTGCATCAAAGTCGGCATCCCGCCATCAAGCCAGCTTGCCGCCAAGTCGGCATGTCACCATATCCCAGAGAGAGAGGGCATCTGTCACTATACGGTCCCGGGTTGTGCTACAATCAGGTTTGCTAGACGGTTGAGTAATGGCCCAAGAAGGACCCGGAAAGGACTGGCAACTTGGCAAAGACAACACCCAGGGAAGGCGACAGGCCGGCAAGGACCTTAACTCAGACTATGGCGCCATGAGGATGACCTCAGATGGAGGAGTGCTTAACACGGAAGTTGTGCGTGTCGTCGAGACCTACAACTATGCTTTTGGAGTCATCGCAATCCGAAACTCACACTTCTAGTTACAGGTACAAAGGATGGTGATGTTTACATTTGGAGCTCCACTAGTTTCAGGTATGTCCTTATGAAAGACGCATTACAGCCCCTTCAGAACCTATCACCCTTACATCTCATTACACATACGTCAACTAGTACTATCATGGATTCTGTTTCTGAAAGTTACAACAGATGCACGTTCGACAAACCTGCTTACAAGATTTTTCGCATGTGATCGATGTAGTTACTATTTATGGCAACTTATTAAGTGCTTCAAATTCCCTAGGCTCAAGAGAACACTTAGCATTTGCGGCCGTTCATTCGTAGTAGGTCTCGCCTGTTTGGATGAGTCAGGAAGGTAATCAGCACTTCCTGTTTTTCTTTTTCTTTTTCTTTTTCACTATCTAAGATCATTGCCTCACTGCCTTCTCAGTTATATCCATGTTTAGTCATTCATTTACATCATAATTGTATCCTATGTGACATGTGAAAGCACGTGCTCTTTATCTATTAGGGTTGCGGTTGCGCATAGGGAGGGAAAAATTCGTGATGAAGAAGAAGGTGGTAGCAGTAGCAAGAACTCAAGATCAGCTACAGATTAGGGAAACCCAAAACCTACATGCCGATCGTTCGAGTGGAGCCAGTCAAGGACTGCTAGTACTTTGGTATGTCGTAACTCTCTCTACAAAGAGGTACATATGGCACATCTATGTGGTTGACTGTTCCATGTGCTGTTTTAATGGTATGCCTTTTTGTACTACACTTGCTGCAGGTAATCAGGTTGGCAAGGACTAGAGAGTCCACCTAGCATCGTCGGACCTACTTTTGGGGACCGAATACGGGGCGGTACTCGCATGGCTCCTCCTCCATTTTTTCTCTCTCCTCTCCCTCAAATTATTAAGAACAGTCTGATGATTTTCTACACTAGTAGTGTCACAACAACTACATTGAGCTGTTTGTGATAATGTAGAAACTGCCTGATAGATATGAAATTTTGAAATTGGAGATGAACACCAATTAATGTTGCCGTGTTGCTTGAACTCAGTTGGGAAGCTCTCTGTCACAAAGATTAAGGTATCGCGAGCTCAAGGAACCAGCTGCAGGGAGCGATTAGAGAGCCGGAGAGTGGATAACTGATTTGGTAAAAAATGTTGTTGTTGCTTGATGGTCCGGAAAATTACACGTCTGTAGATACTGTGTTCAGAGAAGCGCGTGTTCGGAAAAGGCCCGCTAGATCTTGCTTCGCAAACAGAGATGCTTTGACCGTTTCAGCGTTTCCTTTTTGTTCGAATAGAACAAGGTTAGCTTCCTATAGGATAGTCATGGTAAAAAATAAAATAAAGGCTAGTGATTCTTTTAATAAGAAGAATTTTAGACTTGATGTTATGACACGTCTGTTGAAAACAATTCGGTTGTTGATTCCGCTTGTTCTTGTTCTCGCGCATTTTCGGTAATGAAACTTGTTCAAACTAGGCTTTGAAATAAAATGAAAGATGGATTTCTAAGAAATTGCTTACTAATATACATTGAGAAAGTGATTACAATGGGGTTGTCGACAAATGGAATTATTGACGAGTTCATTACGGAGACATACCGTGTGCAATTCAGCTGAAAAGGTAAAATTTGACAGTACATCATCGTCTAATTTTCCACGTCACCTCTTTTATACATGTCTGATTAGGTTATCAACGCTTAACAGGGTAAAATAGTACATACTTTGCTACAACCACCTGTTATCGCCTACAAATTTCTTTTTTGTGAATGGTTATCGCCTATATATTTCTTACATGTTTTTTCCACTTGGAGTGTTCGCCCCCCTCCCCGCTATCTGTTTTTCCTGGCTCCGCCGCTGAGCATGCATGCTGCTGGCCCTCATAGCGGTGGCGGCCAGTGGTTTCCAACTACAGTACCGAGGACCTGTCACCAGAAGAGTCGATGCACGAGCTGTACAAGCGATGCAAGCATCGACTATGTAATCGCCCTCACATTTTGGTTTCCATTGACTGCCTACGAACGATCAATCCACCCATGATGAAGCCATCAAGCGTCGACTATGTACCCTCGCATTTTGGTTTCCTCCAATTTCTCACATCAACATTGATACTATGCTAGTACAACCGGATAATAACACGAAAGAAAATAACTAAGAAAAATAATTAGTTGTTAGCAAGCTATCTTGAGATGCAATGAAGTAGCAAATGAAATTACTGAAGATATATATATATAGAGAGCCTATCTTCCTTGGATCAATGAACAATAAATACACACATATAAGCATGAGAACGAAGGAAGTGAGGTGCATAGAGCATGATAAAGTCTAAACTGCATGAGTACATCAGCAAACAGTTCTCCACAAAGGCCACCATGATCAATTTTCAGAACATAGACATCATAAATTTGCAGCATGTGTATCACTCTCTCGATTTTTTTGTGTGTCATCCAGTTCTTGTTTCAACACAAATGATCCTAAACAATTGTCATGTTGGTTCGTTTAGACAAATGAAATCTATAATATCTATAAAGTTCATCCCCACTAAGATGCATTTAATGTTTGCAAGCTCAAACCTGATGCAGCCACATCACCCCAATTATTCATATCCGTCGGATTTCAAATAGATGGTCACTAGTGATCCATACTAGCGTTGCTCCCCTGCCAAGTCCTCATCTCATAAGAAAAAACTGAAGCGTTTTCCTCTGGCCCTCCCACCCTCGGGGCAGATTAATTTGCCTGTCCACCATCCGCTGCGTAGAGAAGGGGAAACAAAGGAGCTGTCAAAAAAAAAAAAAAAGAAGAAGAAGAAGAAGAAGAAGAAGAAGAAGGGGAAACAAAGGAGAGATAAAAGGAAGAGGAAACGATGACCTAACGCGCAACAGTCTACACCCGCTTCAATCGTCATTTCTTCTCCACTCCCGAGTTGTCATGCATGCTCGCGCAGTCGGCCATGTGCTGCTTCCTCCCATGGTACGCATGTTGAGTTTTGTTGAGGAACCACCGAAAACCATTGTGTTGTTTTCCTCTTTGGTACGCATGCTGAGTTCCCATCAAATCCAGAGCTTTGGTTCCTCTTTGTGATATATTACTCCACGCACAGACTATGGGAATCTGTAGCTCCCCGCGTGTGTCAATCAGCTGGTCTCAAAACAGCAAGTAATCGTTGCCCCCATTCACTTTTGGATTCCTATCTATATACCGGTCGTATGACCTCAAGTATGCTTCATCTTTCATTCTCATGGTAATCCGTCTTATCTTGATTAATAAGTTTTGACTAATTTTTTTGTCAGCTAATGTTACTGTCTTCAGAATTCAGATTAAGTGCTCAAGAGACAGCGTAATTCTACTTTGATTCCAAGGATTAATTGATTCATATAAAAATTTCAACATACCCGCCCACGGTGTTCCGTTCAGGCTTCAATTTCTACATGTAGTGACAACATGACGCACAAGGTACTTGCCATACGCTGCATTGGCAAATATTATATTAGTACAATTAACCATCTACAATGGATTACTAAGGTACCTCTATTTACACACGAATATCAGTGTTTTCCAATATCTAGATTCTCGATATTTTAACCTGCCAAAAATATAAAATTTTCTTGAATCCTACTTTCGTGATTAGCGGTTGCTGGCACGGTGTTGGCTACATGCTTTTCTCCAACTGTTTCATCTAATAATCCCAATCCTACGATATTTTTCTTTTTACGGGGAGTTGTACTTGCTTTTTTTAATCAACTCCACATTTCATTTCAGAGTTTATAGATGGTGGGAGCACCTGACAATATCAGCCACACCCCCTTGCATCTCCCGACTCTCGGCGTATCTAGCAACAGTCCATAATTGAGTTAGTTTTTTCTGTACTTATTGCTCTTATAACAACTAAAAGTGGTTAAAAGCAAGAACAAGATCAAGATATGATGGTACTCCACAACTTGCGGCTGTAAGATAAGTTTCACTTCAAGAACTAACCCTAAATACTTTCCAAATTTCTCTTCAATTATATGCCCAAGAAGAGATATCCGAATGATAACCAAACCTTGAATAAACAAAGCAATCAAAACCAACTGAATAGAAATGGGAATATGCTTTAAATACATTTGCATACATGAAAATCATTTCTAATGCCCGCGGCAGCGCGCGGGGTTTCAACTAGTTTGATAGGAAAGCCATGCCCTATAAATTAATTATGAAATGATAAGATGATCATGATATTCCGATTCTTATACATTAATACATGACCAACGTAAACACAGGCAACACATGCATAATTTACAGCACGTTCACATTGATCTGGTCTGGCTGTTATATAATCTGCCGAACGCATGCATGTTAAGTTACACCGATATTAGGCCCTAAAAAAAGTTGTACCAGTATAGTATATATCAATGTTGGCATGAGAAATTGGAGGAAACCAAAATGCAAGGCGTTTACATAGTCGATGTTGATGGCTTCATCATGGGTTGATTGGTCGTATCTAGGCAGCGAATCTACTAGTCAACCAAGTCATGCCACTCAAGATCAAAACAATTGATAGTAGGTTTAAGTGTCGCTGGAAGTTCATCCCAGCAGAACACATATGGAAGGACCTAGATAGGATGAGCGGCCGAAACGGCACCTATACCGTTGATCGCGGGCATGGTGTGTCGTAGCCGTTCGTGCGGTACGGAGTGGGGGGCCAACGGCCATCTGGGCCTTATCTCGTTTCCTTCGTATCTCTTTCCCCCGATTTCTCATCTTCTTCCCCGTCTATCTCCTCTTCCTCTTCAACTGAGCGCGTCCAGAACTAGAACAGAGATTGGGAGAAGCAAATAGAGAGAGGAGGCGGCGGTATTCAGAAGATCTCGATCCAGAGCCGACGACGCCATGGCTAGCCACGGCGGAGAAGGCTCCGGAGTGTCGTGACCAATCCGGGAACAGGGCCGATGCGGCTGGCTTAGGGTTTAGGGTGTCGGTCGCCAGTGCCGAAGACAAAGAAGGTGGTGGTTTACAGGGAGGGTCGGGACGGCGGTAGATCGGAGGTGGAGGGGATTTGGGCAGGGTGGGGTGGCAAGGAGACGCAGGAGCACCGCCGGCCACGGGTGGCGGTCGCCAGCGGTTCGGGCGGTGCCGTCAGCGGGGGAGTTGGAGGTCTTCATGGTGGAATCCGGTGATGGTGGCGGTCTCCTTCAGTAAAACAATTTATTTTGGGGGAACTAGTTAAACACTGTAACATGGCTTATCTCACATTATATAGGGTATACAATGATACAAATACATATGTAAATATACAGATATACAAAACTAAGTCTAACACCCTCCCTCTATCTTAACCGTGTCGTGAAGAATTCAGTAGGTTTAGATTGCATCGACATCCCTCAAATAGAGCAAGTGACAATGGCTTCATAAAGATGTCAGCTAGTTGATCGTTAGAAGAGATGAACTTGATTTGGAGCAGGTTCTGTGTGACACATTCCCTCACAAAATGATAGTCAACTTCAATGTGTATTGTCCTAGCATGAAACACCGGATTAGACGACATATATGTAGCGCCGATTGTCACACCAAAGAACAGGAGGCTGCTGATGAGAGAGCCCCAACTCTCGAAGTAGAGACTGCACCCATATGAGTTCAGCAGTAGAATTGGACAAAGCTTTATATTCAGCTTTAGTATTACTACGAGACATTGTAACTTGCTTGCGAGCACTCTAGACGATCAAGTTGGGACCAAAGAACACTGTATATCCCCCGTGGATCGCCGATCATCTGGATTACCAGATCAGTCTGCATCAAAGAAAGCCGATAGTATATATGCCAGAAGTAGCAGCACGAATCTGCTTAACAGTTGATCAATGAGTGTCGTGTGGGGCATGAAGATACTGACAGACACGGTTAACCGCAAAGGTGATATCAGGTCTGGTGATAGTAAGGTACTGAACTCCACCAACAATGTTGTGATACTCTGTAGCGTTAGCAGAGAGAGTAACGAGCCATCAATAGCATGTTTTACACTGAATCATACCCACACGACGTAACAGATCCATGCAGTACTTCTGCTGTGTGAGAGTGAGGCCATCATCAGAATGAATAACCTCTAATCCGAGAAAGAAATGTAATTTACCCAAATCATTAATTCTAAAATCAGCACCCAAGCCAACAATAAGATGTTTTGTAGCTTGCGCAGAGGAGCTAACCAAGATGATGTCATCAACATACACCAGAAGATACATAGTGACTTCCGGGCACTGAAGAAGAAACAGTGAAGTATTCAGCTAAAGAGGGCAACAAAGCCAAGCCGGGCACACCATGCACGAGGATCCTGTTTCAGTCCATAGAGCGTCTTGAGTAGTCGACACAAATGACGAGGATGAGCAAGATCAAACCCAGGAGGGTGGCACATATAGACTCCTTCCTCTAAGACACCATGAAGAAAATCATTTTGAACATGTAATTGACGGTGAGACCAACCTCAACTAACAACCAGTGATAGAAGAAGGCGGTCGGTTTGATAACCGGGCTGAAGGTATCCTCGTAGTCTTGTTTGAAACCGTTAGCAACCAAGCGAGCCTTGTATCGCCCAGTCAAACCATCTGCATGGTTCTTTCACTCCACCCACTTAGAGTCAATAATATTAATATGAGTCGATGGGTCCGCGCGGCCGTCCTTTTGATGGCACGTTCATGCATTCGCGCGGATATCTATTCCCCGGCCGGGGTAACACACGTACGTAACGCGTAGCCATTAATGAGGTAGCTGAAGCTCGCCTTACCGGTCGTTGAACTTACGGACGGGACGGTGTGACCTTGCTTGCTTGCGGTGCGCACCTCGACCGAAATGGATAGGCCGGTGACCTGCACTCACGTACGTATGCTTCATCGACGGGACGTACATACTTGGTGTCGGCCGTACGTTGAAGAGACTAGACGAAGTAGCGCGTTTCGCCCCGCCTTCGTTTTGACGTTCTTGCAACACCTGTTTGGAAGGGTTGGTCCTTCGTAGTTTTTTGTCAGTCAATAGATAGCCATTTATGCTCATTTGCCGTCAAAACTGAATTTTATTCATAGATGGTGCTGCTAGGCAGCAATATATATGCTTATATTCTGTCCAAACTGAATTTTATAGCACGTCCCACTTGACAGTACATATAGCACAGATTCATACAAATGGATAGCACAGATTCATACAAATGAACAAAATGTACCAAAAGTTCTCTGAAGATATATCGTTTGGATCTGTTTCCAAAATCGTGAACCTCAACAACAACCGTATTAGCAAAATGCACAAAATTCGTCTATAGTAATCTCATCTGGATAAGTTTCCAAAATTTTGAACCTCGACAACAACTGTATCAGCAAAATGGGTGATTTTCACCCCATTTTTCAAACATCATACTAATACAAGCAAGCACAATACATCCAGAATTTCACACCAAAGCACATGCTGACTGTATCTTCAGAACGCAGCAAAGAATGGTCAGTACTCATAATCTAACTGGATGCAAACTGCAACCACCGTCTCCTACTGCTTAGGAACTCCTAAGCTTAATGTTGACAGGGGCATCTCCTTGTAGGAGGCGACCTTCTCCGTGACCCGCCGGAGCGGCCTTCCCAGCGACGATCTGTGTCTCGTTCCTGTCATTTCCACTGCTGACCGCGAGCTGAACGTCCTTTATCTCCAACAAGTCTTCCCTACGGCTGCTCGGCTGCGCCGCTCTTATGGACTTGCTGAACAAATAAGATAGTAAGATCAGTGTTTGAATAGCATATCCGAGCTGCTGATTCTGACAAGCTCGTGTGTTAGTTACCGTCTTTGCGCACTCTCCCTTTCCTTGGATGCCGCCACCATCTTCGTCGGCGCCACCGCAGGTCCCAGAGCTGGGAACCAGGTAATGTCAGTAACTTGGCCACATGTGTACGATGAATCATATCAACGACTGGGTGGAAAGTTTATGATTACATCCAGCGTTCGGGTAACCGGCCGGTTACCGGTCGGGATTTCCGGTAACCGGAAATCCCGAGCCCCCCCCGGGATTTGGTCATACCGGACGAAATATCCCGGTTTGTTTTGAAAATTTTGAATTTTAACGAATTTTAGCCATTTTTTTGAATTTTAATGAATTTTACCTAATTTTTTTTGAATTTCCGAATTTTGGTTTTCGATTTCGTCCGGTAACCGGCCGGGATTTTCCGGTAACCGCAGTTACCGGAAATCCCGAGCCCCCCCCGGATTATTTCCCACCCCGGTAACCAAAACCTTGATTACATCGAGATCTCAATAGGCGCTCCGGCTGGCGTTGCAGGGCTGCTTATTCACACTGGCGGCACGCAACGCTTCTGAACCAGGCTCCGCATCTCCATCCTTGACCTGTGCCCCCGCAGCTGCAGCCGACTGTTGCGCCATTTCGTTGGCGCTCTTCTGTAGCTTCTATCTGCTGCTCCTTGTCACTTCTTTACCTCCTGTTATTAGGACACGAGAACAACAGACCGTGGATCAGGGGACACGAACAGAATCAGCACACAGCATCATGGACATTGGCATCAGATGGTATACCTCAATTACAGACGATTTTACTTTAGAGCAGCTCTCGAGCATGTAATCTCATGCTGTAACGATTTCAGCATCATAAAAGAAAACAAGTATTGGCTGATCAGATTGCCATGGAACAATTAAAAAGTGGTCACGATTTACACAGGGATCAAAGAACTTGGGAACTTACCCTGTTTTTCCAAGATTTAGCTCCTGCAAAGCAAACATGTCAAGACAGAGAGATTAGCCTTGTGAATGGACATAACGAAAGCCCCACTATTTGGACTGAAAAGTCTGAAAGTAAGTGAAGTTTCTTGATGAAATTGGCGTCGAACTTACTACCAACATCTGTGAATTGGACTGCACAACCTGTAGTTTGCGAGGCACAGATTCTGCATCGCAGCCCCGCTCAACTCTATGACCTTCCTGCGTGAACCAAATCAAACCAAAATCGGGTCGAAACCGGAACTCGCACACACCAAGAAATCCAAATCCGAGATAAGAGTTAGCAGTCGATGCAAGAAACTGGGGGTTCGGGTAGATACGTACTCTCTCTCCTGGAGGAGCCTCATAAGATCTAAATTCTCCTGGACTAACCGCGTGACTGCCTCCATGCCGTCCCGGCAACTCCACGTCACTACGTCACGGCTGATCTATCGGGGCACTTCAAAGTGCCCCTAAAAGTCGGTCGATTGCCCCTAATGAGTTTTAAGGGCATTTTTTCAAGTGCCCAATATACTGGTGCCTCTAAAGATTTTAGTGGCAGTTTGTTAAAATGCCCCTAAAGCTTAGAATTTAGAGGCATTTTAGCAACTGCCCCGAAAAGTTTTAGGGGCACATTTCCAATCTGCCCTGAAAAGTTTTAAGGGCACTTCGCCAAAGTGCCCCGAAAAGTTTTAAGGGCACTTCGGCGAAGTGCCCTGAAAAGTTTTAAGGGCACTTTCAAACAATGCCCCCAATCTATTAGAGGCTTTGTTTATTTTACAGTAATACATCCACATAATCATCCATTGTATCATATCCCAAAATGCACTCAAATAGCAATAAATCACAGTAAATTCTCATTCATTGTACCATATTTACATAACGACCATAAGTAGTTACATGGTCTGTGCAAATTCAACAATGACAGAATCTGGACCATAGACAACACACATACACCCGAATAGAACTACATCAGGTTATTGCCAATAATACACCAACAGAAAAAGCATCAAGGACAGAAACCAGGCATACAAAGCCACCAACGATAATATCATATTCTGATTTTCTTTCAGTAGGAAGAAGGGGAACAACATGACTGATGAACTCGATTCTCAGGTCATGGAACTATGTGTGCGTTGCTGCCTTCTTGGCCAATGGAAACTCGCATATACATGCAAGTGCCTAGCTAGCCTACATGAAAAGAATAAGGCAATAACATGTTAAAATGTCATCTTGGACAGTCAGATACTCAGATTAAACATATATATAACTATTAGATAACTGTTAGATAGCTGTTACAGATCCAATCCGAAACATAGATATAAGATGAAGTTGAACATCACCCTTTATCGTCGTTTTTTTCACAAAAAAAGGCAATGAAACAATCATATATAAATTGAGATATTCTGAACAACATGCATTGTAGCTACCGCAAGTGGCAAATATTAGTGAGAAGATAATGAGAAGTCTCAGGTAGTGCAAATGGTAAGATCATTCTATATTCATAAGCTTGCAAATCATGTACATCATAATTTCTCAGCAACAAGAAACAAATTATCATTCTGAGCATGAGTAAGCATGCGCGTAATAGTTGAACAAGCAACACATCTGCTTAGAAACTTCACCTTGAAAACAAGGTTAAGAAAACTTAACAGGCATGAAAGTTATTATATACGTGGAAATGAATCCTAGGTAAATATAGAATTGTAATATAATTTATAAATGAGGAGAAGTAGACACAATGGTTAATAGTATAACTAGATATGCTAATTTGTTTTCTACATGTTGAACTGTCAGAGTGTTGTAACCTGTATCAATGTTAAGAATGGTAAGCAAGGATTAGTCGTGTACCGTCATACAATCTTCTGATGATAGTGTGCAGTCCTAGAACCACAATGAAGATCAAGCATACTGCCCAGTGTCATTATCCTAGAACCACACTGCCGTCTATATTACTAGCACTTCCAATAGCCAACAAGTGATTAAACAACAGGGAATTCTTCCATGGTTTAGCATTCATTTAAATTTGATCGAATTGGGTTTCTCGTGTATGTATTGTCCACACCCAAATTATGCAGGCATTGTGCCTTATTAAAGTAATTCAGAATTATAGTTACATGGTTTATAAAGTGAACCCGAACTAGAATTATAGCTACATGGTTTATAAAGTGAACCCGAACTAAAATAACAACAGTAGATAATTGTTCTGAAACATTACTCAATTATTTGTTTTGTTCAATACTTGATTAAACTGGCTATCATTAAGCCCATCACTATGGAATATATCATAATTAATGCAGAGCTAAAATAAATTTTTAAGTTCACTCATCTGTTTGAATTGATATGGTCACCGATTTACTATTTTTGCTTTATTCGCAACCACATTCTTTCATTTCATTGCAACAAAATGTTGATACTGGTCGTTTTACAAGAGTAATTTCCATTGCAGAAAGGGGAGAATACCTAGTTATTGAATCAGGTACATGAACACAAGTAAAGAATTCAGAATCCTAGTATGAATTACACATCTTAGATATAAACTCAGAACTAGAACAAGATTCACAATGCCACACAAGAAATTAGAAAATGTTTAGCAAAGAGACTCACAAATGTATAATTGAAATGAGGAGAACAGGTTAGAACATAAAGAGGAGGAGCAACAAACTTAATCTTCATAGGACAACCAGCAGCTTCAGCTTTCGTCATGGCCCTCATCTCTTAAATCTTCACGCCAATGAGAGGAATAATTAGAGAAGAGCTTCAACTTCTACAAAAGAAAGAAACATGCTTCATTATCATGCATGCCAATGTGTGTATGTAGTGACCAAATCTTAAAAGTAGCATGCTTTGTTTAGTTCCATCTAATATGGTCACCGGAAGAATAACACCACTAAGCTGTAGTAGACTAGGGCTTCGGTCTAAAAGCACACTTGCCTCCATTTCAAACTGATAATATGACTGAGAAGGAGCATGAAAAGTTGAAAACATATTCATTTCAAACAGCAATATATATGCACAGTAAACACAATCATGTAGTAAATCTGAATGATGACTATAACAGACTCATACCATAAAAGACGAGGTTATTAGGTGACGAGAAAAATAGAGGAAAAGGGGTAATTACACTTACAATAATTGTTGCATGCGTGGTGAGTGCACGCACTCAGCTCGACACCCTCCGCAATAAGTTAAAATTGATGCCCCCGGCATGACCCCGACCTCCCGCGGCTCCCTGAAGAATATAGGTACAATTGAGAAGGCTCAGTTTCTAAGCAAAGAATGATGCTTATACAGTTATACTACTATAGTGCTCATGGAAACTGCTATCTTCAGAAACTTATGTAGAAGCAAGCAATGCAAAGCGCCACTAAATTTAGACACGACATTTAGATAGTAATAAGTATCTCAGTATCGCTACTTGTGTAAGGTAACAGCTTCAATAAATTGAAATATTGGAATGATGCACAACTTAGTGATTCTTATTTTTAACATTGCAGAAATAACAAGGAAATATAAGAGGAGGCATAAATATAACAAGAAGCAGAAATTCGTTGTACTTATGAAATAGCATGGTAAACATAAAAGGAAGATCATCTACTGGCCTAAGGATAAAGTTCAACAAGGAAATATAAGAGGAGGCTATATGTGAAGGTACACAACAAAATAAGTTGAAGTAAGAAATGACAACTCACAATGTAGCTAGGTAGGGAATCAAGGTACACAACAAAATAATATTCGAGCAGTACATCCATCAAATTGCTAGTGAGATACCTCATGATCAAAACTTATTGGATCCACGAGCAAAATCAACACACTGGCAAGAACAAAATGTAGGCACAAAAATTGAATCAACAATATAAACTGAAATAAATCTAGACACGCATAGCTGTTACTATAACTCTAAGATTAGACAGAAAAAGGCTTGGTAATTGATATGTATAGCAGTTTCTCCAGATGAATGGTTTTCTTGACTCATAATATCACAATTAAATCACTAATTCCTTTACTTTTTGTACCTTCACTTAAAGTACAACCAATCTCAGCTATCTAGCAAGTCCATCAGGTAAGCTCCATCGATGTATGCACATCCAGCAAGGGCATCAATTAAGCTAAATTGCAGACTCCATTTTAGTACACCATCTGTGGACAGTGAATAGACGCATTGTTTAGACCCTTCTCCTTCTCAAAACACTGGAATGTAAATGAGATAATAATATAATCCAGGAAATGGCTGATTAAGCACGAATTAAAAGGCTAGAAACGCTAGCTTAGTTTTCGCAAACAAATCACATAAGCATGTCATTTATCTGATATTTCTAATTGTGCAAGCTATAGATGCAAACATGAATTAACAGATTTTACAAACAACAAGCAGTGACAATACATGGGTGATGATCAAACACAGCAGTTGCTTGCTCCACCCAAATCCTAACTAAAATCAAATCAAGTTACAATTCATTTCATATAAATGAATAACAAATGGAGTATTGCTTGGACCATCGATACACAACTGTACATTTGATTAGGTGTTTCTATTCTCTAAAATAAATTATGAAGATTGTGTAACTAAGGAAGCAACTCTTTCCCCCATTATAATAGTGTGTCCTCATATGAACGGTAAATAACATAGTAGCAAGCAAAAACAAAAGTAACTGCTCAATGTTTTATTTTCATTGAAGGGGTTTCCTTAAAGGAGAAGCATACCATGACAGCTTATATAGGTTTCATTACAGCTGATGTTGCTTTAGCATTGAGGGGATTTCCTTGAAGGAGAAGCACAACAGTCTAGCTTATTCTGGTTATGTACGCTCTTGGATTTTATGCTTCTTATAAATTTGAAGTTCAAGCTAATCATTTCATCAAACACTTGATGTGCATTCAGTTCAAGCAGAACAGGAAACACAAAACAAACAGTAGTGGCCGAACCAAACATCGACCACGAGCAGTTGTGGCTGGCATGGATTGATTCCCTTACCTGCGGTGGACTTGGCTTAGCTGTGCTGCTCGTCGTCCGCTGCGTTGGTGTCGCGGAGATGGAGGGATGAGGGCTCCTCCGGTCCTCCCGGAGAGGTTCGTCCACGACTTGTGATCCTCCGATGCGCCGACCAGCGGCTGTCGTGGATGCGGCCCCACGACCGCCTTGGCGAGGAGACTCCTTGCGTCACGCGCGGAGAAGTTTGGCAGAGAGGATGCTGCAATTGCACTGCTCTGCCTGCGCACGGCCGCGACGACAGCGAGGGGCTCGAGGAGCACGAGATTTCGAGGAAATCGTTGGCTAGGGTTTCCCGTGGTCGCGCGTGGGGGCACGGGGGAGCATCGAGGCGGCAGGGAACTATAAGAGGAGAGGGTGGTGGAGCTTAGCTAGCGGGCGTCAGCGCCGGAGGCGACGGGCAGGAGCGGCGAGCGGCGACTGGGGCGGCGAGCGGCGGCCGGGGGCAGTGAGCAAGAGAAGTGGAATCAATGGGAGGTGGAGAAGAGAGATTTTTTTGAGGCAACGGAGAGAGAGATGTCACTATGTGAGAGTTGGGGTCGACCTGGTCCAGCTGGACCTGTTGGGCCGGCCTGCTAGGCTACTTGGACCGGCCCAAGGGTGTCCGGGTCTTTGAGAGATGTGTAGACAATAACCAAAATGCGTAATATTTTCCTTTTTAATTGATAAATATACATAATTTTAATAAAACAAAGGGTCTTGTTCAGGTACCTTAATGCCCATCCATTGCTGACAAATCAGAATTTTAATTTTTCAGCTTGTAAACAGTCCGATGTTCTTCCACGAACAATTTAGTAACTAGGCACATGCACCACAATTTGCTCCAATTATAGGATAATACTAGTTGATACCCCGCGCGGTGCCGCGGGGACAAAAGATGATTTTCATATGATAAATATATAGCATAAATCAGTTTGAAATACGCTTTGCTAAAAAGAAAACCCATCAATGCTTATGCATTCGGATGACATGCTCACTGGGCTGCGCATGCACTTTCTGAATCTTAAATTTGCAAGCATCTTGGGAAGAAAAATAATGCATGCATGCATGATCATGCGTATGAACTTTCATGCATGGATGGTGTTGATGATGTGGACAGTGGGGATGAACTTTATAGATATTATAGATGAGTTGGCAGCAAATTGGACCATAAATGTAACTATAACTGTAAATGTACTTCAATTCAACTTTAATTTTCTTATGGCCGCGTTCTTCTTGGAGTCCTTCTTTTGGTCCGCCGGGGGATCAGCGGCGGCGTCAGGCCCCGGCGCGTCGGCGACGGCGGGCGGCGCTCGGTGGTGAGCGGCGGGCCCTTGCCCGCCTTGGGCGCGTCGGGCGCCGGTAGTTCTTGGCGGAGCCATCCGTCGTGAGCGTGTTCATGACGTCGTTGTTGGATTTGAGGCTCCCCGGCGAGTAGTCTACCGTCACGGCATGGAACAGCATCAACGACGCCTTCCCGTCGGCCGTGAGGTTCTTGTACCTGGGCGTGAACGCACCACGGCGTCGTCGGAGGGGCAGAACAACGTCATGCCGACAGCGGAGGATGCGTAGGTAGACGCCGCGAAGGCCTTGCATCCGCCCTTCGCCATCACAGTCGTGATGTTTGGTGGCGCCGACAGAGCCGCGGGCGAGACGGCGGTCGCCTTGCCTCCCGCGGCGGCAACAATGGGGAATACTAGTGCGACGAGGAGGCTTTATGTTCAATATAACCTTTGGGGGGCACTTTGAATTTGTGCCCCGAAAGACTATGACTTTTGTGGGCACTTTGAATTTGTGCCCCGAAAAGCTATGACTATAGAGGGCATTTTGATTTTGTGCCCCGAAAGCTATGAAAATTGGGGGCACTTTGATTTTATGCCCCGAAAGGCTATAAAAATTGGAGGCACTTTGATTTTGTGCCCCGAAAGCTATGACATTTGGAGGCATTTTGATTTTATGCCCCCAAAACTATGATATTTGAAGGCACTTAGTCAATATGCCCTTAATTATAAGCTTTCGGGGCACTTTGAAAAAATGCCCCTAGCAAAGTGCCCCCAAAGCCTTGCCGTGACGTAGTGCGTCTCCACCCCTTCTCCTCGGCCGCTAGCACCGCCAGCGGCCACCTCAGGTTTGTGATGTCGCAGAACGTCTTCCTCCTGGCCGCGGGCAGCTTACGCATCGCTGCCATCGCCGCGGCATTCCTGGTCTGCGTCCCGGCCGCTTGAATCAGGTTCGCGTACTGGGGCGCGAGAACGGCGCGATGTGGGGGACCTCGACGTAGCGTTGCGGCCGGAGCACTCGTACGGCGTCGGAGCAGTTGGGCGCTAGGGCGGCAGCCCCGAGCTGTGGTGGCGGAGGCCGGCGACGTGTGCAGATCCAGGCCGGCTGCGTTGACCGGATCATCATACTGGCATCTCCACTTGAGAGTAAGCTTGCAGCTTTGTTCTCTGGATCATCATACTGGCATCTCCACTTGCAATGTACTGATCACCAAAGCACTCTGTGCATGTACAATTGTGTCAAGATAAACACAACAACTGAACAACACATACGGGATCAAATGTGGGGAGGGCAAGGTCTATTGGCTATGAATGTACCCATACTCTAGTTAAAGTATTTGAATTTACATTATTGGCTTGTGAACTTCATGTCAGCAGGTGAAGTTCCAGGCGAAGTTCCTCAATGTTGCAGTTTCTCTGACCATGGTTTAATTCAAGATGGAATTGTGATCTTTGACTGTACAAAAGAACTTTGCATTCAATGATTGAATCACATTATTATCTGTAGTTTTTTACTATCTACAGATGTCGGCATTCATTTGCAAAGTTCATGTAAAAATTCACCACTCTGAAAGTAACTTGTTCTAAGAGTGTAGATAAGAAACAAATGAGCCTAGCTACCTTCTCCGAAACTTCCAAGTGTGCAATGGCTTGATCTCTCTTCGCCATCATGTCGAGTTCCACCTTGAGCTTCTGATTCACCCCCTCCACTTCGCATTCCATCTCTGGCATGATCTTGTCAGCCATGGTTCTCACCTCTGCCAAACAAGAATCAAACAACACAAAAATTTGTGCAAAGAATCAGATCATGATTCAGTTCACCGCGGCCGCATGATTCATAGATGATGAGCTCGCCGTTGATTGGATAGATGGATTAGGTACCGTACCGGCGAGCTTGTCGAGGAGGCCCCGAGCCTCCTACTCCGCCGTGGTCATACGCTTTGCCAAACAAGTAAGTGAATTACGAAGATTGCCTTACTCCGAGAACATCCATTTCAAGACTTAGGAGCATCATGTGCGCAGTCTGAGTCGAGCATTTCGAATTTCGTATGAAAGCAGACCTAAATGCACCTGAAAATATGACTAAATCCATGGCTATCCAGTTGCATCCGAGATAAAATCAGATTTCTCATAATAAGTGAACTTCTAATCGTCCATCTCATGTAGGAAGTGTGCATTTGAATGTAAGGACCTTAAGTTATAGTGACAAAACCATACGTATCAGCTAAAGCATTGGATTGAGCTATTCATGTGAGTCATAAGTTTATAGTTAATACAACGGTAAAAAGCAAGAAGCATATATTCAGTTTTCTTATGTCGATAAAGAGCTCCAAATACCAATTAAAGCATATATTGTACCTCGGAGAAAAGCACCCAATCTCTTATAGGTATTTCAATAAACATCTGCCGCGCGGACATGTACTGAGAAAATGCAGCTTCCTTGTCCCTAAATATCTCACGTGAATCCTAAACTAAGAGTATACATTCTAATCAAGAAATCCTTTGGGTAAAATAAGAAGAGCTTGCTAATCTGTCAAAAAAGTACAATAAATTTGCTAATCTATTGTGTGCACTCAAATAATAATGAGAGGATTTAAGTCACCCCAAATCAACAAATTTGAACTCAAAAAGTAGGGAGATTAGAGAAGACTAAACAATCCAGCCACTACGATTCCTGTCACGAAAATTTCTTAATGGCTTCATAAAACCACACCAATGTTTCAACTGTAAAATAATTATCTAGAATGGGCATGGCGTAGAGCAAGGGAAAATAGCCAGACCGTCGACAATCGTACCTCGAAATCCTGTTTCCGCTCTCAAGTACAAGGAAAGCTATTTACCCTTTTTCAGAGTGCCGATGTGTGCAGATGCCAATTTTGTATCGAATGCCTGGACCCTTATTGAACACATCATATCACATCAACAACCTACTTTTTACAGTATTTCTCCTAACAAACCAAAAGTTTCAGCAACACGTTCTAGAGAAAACGTCAAAGAACATTTTCTACGATTCAAGAGCCAAAAAAAAAACTAATTCCAACCAAGAGAAATTGTCTTCAGCAATCAAGAGCAGAAATCTCGTAATGGACAGAAAGATTTGTTGAACTTGCAGATTTCACAAAAGCACTGAACTGAATCCAATCTAGAGCAAGAACAAGCATGCGAAGAAGGGGGCAACGGCTAGCACTCACAATCAGGGTATCCTTGATGCGCTGAGGTGCGGGAGCGGCTCGGCAGCACAGACATGCACGGGCGTGAGCGCCGCGCCCATGTCCCCGAGAAGCATCCTCAGGTCGTTCCGCCACGCCGCACCGCCACCGGAATGCGCCGGCCGACCGACGGCGCGCACGAGCTTACCGCGCACCTACCGCCCCCACCCGTCACGGTCCGTCTGCGGGCGCCTAGCGCCGTCGCCCCCACTGGCCTCCTTCCAGGGCCGGTCCTGAGATTTTTGGTTCCCGAGGCGAAACTAAAACTTGGTGCCCCTAATGTAGACATCGTAATAATAATCATAAATATATGTGTAAAAGATATTTCTCAGTGAAATTTAAATGCGTCCAAAACAGTACACATATCAAATAAACTATACAAATTACCTTAAAAAATTCTTCTAACATTTCTCGATGCAAACTCACTTATGATGGGTTCGATGTCAATGTCATCCAATAATTTCTTCTTGATACATAATGTTGCCAACCCGTTTAACCTTTCTTGAGTCATTGTAGACCGCAAGTAGTTCTTCAATAATTTCAACTTTGAAAAGCTTCTTTCAGCCGAGGCGACAGTCACCGGCATAGTAAATAAGATGCGATAAGCTATGGAGATATTGGGATAACAATCAACTTCTCTCACATGCTCAAAAATCTCCATAGCGGACATTACGGAATCCGGTAATGTGAATCTCATCATCTTTAATTCAGAAATAAGATCATATACCTCAACATCAGATGAACCACCATGAGAGAAAGTTTATGCAAATTTTGAGCAACCCTCTTCGAGTTCACTTTCATTTAATGACTTCAAGGTGACCGAGCTCAGTAAAAAACCGAAGATATTTTTAAACACCATGAGTTCTTTAAATCTATCCTTCAAAGAAGTGATTGCCATATCAACCACAACATTAAAATATTTAACTTCAAATGCCTTTTCAGCTTCTAGAATTTCTTCGTGGCAATTACTTTCATCAAACTGAGTCTTCCTAGTAATGCGGCGTTTAACGGGAAAGAATGCATCTACACCCATTCTAGTTGCAATACCTTTGGCTGTGACCAAACTAGTAGAAAATCCATCATCTCTGTAATTCTCAAAATATTGTGTGATACCTTGTATTTGCTTCAAAGTAGAGTCAACGCACATGGATGGAGATTGCAACATCTTGCTAACTTTGTTTACTGCAAATAGAATATCATACCAGATAACCATACCAACCAGAAACTCAAAGCGGCCAAGTGCATCAAATAAATTTTTTGCATCACTTTTATCCTTAGGTTCAGTATCAGAAGCATGACGTAACTCAGACAAAGCTGACCTTAACTCAGTAGCTTGATATCTTATTGCTGTAACACTTTTAATTCGACTCTCCCATCGAGTATTGGACAATGATTTAACAGTTAAACTAGGAACATGTTTAAGCAAGACATTCCACCTTTTTGTAGAACCAGCAAATAATACATATATGCGTTGAACAATTCCAAAAAAAGTAACAGCCTTCTCACATGATTTTGCCATATCACAAAGAGTGAGACTGAGACTATGGCAAGCACATGGCATATACAATGCTCTCGGATTCTTGCGAAGTAACCTTGATTTTACCCCTTTCTCTTTTCCTTTCATATTGGAACCATTGTCATAGCCTTGACCCCTTATATCTTCAATATTTAGACCAAAAGATTTCATAGACTTAAGAAATACCTTAAAGAGACCCAAACCAGAAGTGTCATCCACCTTCAGGAACCCCAAAAGGTACTCCTCAACTTTTATCTTCCCATGAGACAAGTTAACACATCGAACTAATAAAGTCATTTGTTCTTGATGACTAACATCAGGGGTGCAATCTAGGATAATAGAGAAATACCTTGCCTCTTTAACAACATTTATGATAGACCGTGTGATGTTAGAAGCCAAAAGAGATATCAACTCATTCCGAATTTTATGACTAAGACAATGATAATGAATTTCTTTGTTTTCAATACGCCTAAGGTGGTCTCGCATTACCATGTCAAATTCTGCAACCATCTCAACACAAGCTAAGAAATTACCATTATCATCCTGGTAAAGCTTCTCACTGTTCCCTCGGAACGCCAAGTTACGTTTACCAAGATATTTCACAATGGCTATTATTCTTAACAAAACTTGCACTACAACAAAACTAGCACCTAGCCACGGTTTAAGAGAGACGGCTAATCATCCCCGTGTTAATCATAATCCCACCAAAATGCCACGTATGTTGTAAATACGAAAACGTGCGACGGCTCAACGCACCGTATCTAGGTTAATTATATAGACGGAAAGAGACACGGGGGAGAGGCCGTCTATACCAAATTCTCATGGCGCGCATCAGTAAATAAAAAAAGCACGAACTATTCCCTCCAAAAGATTATGTTCGGCGCCTTTTTTTTTTTGAGAAGTGGAGGGTGCGGTTACGATGTGAGGCCTTTTATCTCGAGTACCTCAAACAAGAGCTTCACCTTCTTTTCCCTATTCTGTCGCCACCACCACCGCCCTTGGCGCAGCGCCACCACCGCCCTTGCGCCGCCAGCCGTCAAGGCCCTGGCCGCAGCGCCGCCGTGTTGCTGCAGCACGGGCCACCCTTCCTGTGCCTCCGTCCCTGATCTGATCCAGGACCAGCGCCCCTCCATCGTATCTGGGATCAATTGCTGGCCACCACTCCCTCCTCCCAAATCAGTCCCTAGAGAAACGCAAGGTAAAAGCTGGCACATCTTGAAGAATTCTTCTCCCCTTTATTGGTTTCAGATTTCTTCGTCATATGATGGCTAATTATTTCTGCACGAGTGTATTTGATAGTGCACACCAAGTGTTTGATACTTGTTCTCCCTGGCTGGTTTAGGATTTCGGTGACTGCTCAAAGGATACGAGGGTTTTTTCTCATCTGATTAATCTACATCAAGGTCTCACCTTACCTGTACGGCTTTTAAAATAGCTTTTGAAGTCGAACCATTTTTTCACAGAATCTGGTGTTTTTTTTTCTTCTGTAGGTGGTGTTCCCTGGTTTTGTTGATTAGAGCAAGGATATTTGGACTTTGTAACATTTGTTAGGACAAGAGTGGACGTCCAATTCTGAATCGAGGTCTGCACCATCATCACCTAGGTAACTTCAATGTCTTGTTATATTTTCATTCATAGAAAATTTGGAAAGATGGATGGTTGCACATTCATGACACACGTATTTTGAATCCCTGCAGTATAAGAACACGACTAAATTCTGTTTTCTAGTTCAGTAACTTTACTATAGCCTATTTAATAGAAATACCATCCACAACACTGTTTAGCAGTATTATTTTCTTGGATAGCAGTATTATTTTCTCTATTATAGTTCTTGTTCAAACGGGCGTTCCTTTAGAAAATTTGTGAGTACTGATTTGAGTGGATGTCAACATTTTTTTTTCAGTATGACGAAATACATCGATTCAAGTTTAAAACAGTTGGAAAATATATGCACTGAATATGCACTAATAAAGAAATCTGCAATGAACAATGCGTAAGGAAGTTTAAGGAAAATATATTGGCTAATCTGTAGGGTGTCTTATTCACCTCTGTCTATGCTAAAAATTGTTTTTCTAAAGAACAAATGACTTTGAAACATAGCCGTAGCTGCTTGTGCTTAGGTAGAAGCAGCACCACATAAAGAATACCAAGATTGATACATATATATATCCTCACACCAAGAAATAGAGAAGTGATAGTGGTTGGACAATGATTTGAATTGGATAAATAATTTGCATACTTCTTGATAGAGCAAATTAACTTGTAACATTAGCTAAATATTTCCTTTTATATAGTTGCGCAACAATGGGCAATCGAAATAGCTACAATGTATGTAATTTTTGAGTTTTGTTATATTCTAATTCCCATGATATATCTCTCTTTCATTTCAGTTGGTGGTATAGAATAATGGATAAGTCTTGGATTGGTAAACCTAGAACTAGTATTGAATACAGAACAGGTGTTTACCAATGTATGTAATTTTTGAGTTTTGTTATATTCTAATTCCCATGATATATCTCTCTTTCATTTCAGTTGGTGGTATAGAATAATGGATAAGTCTTGGATTGGTAAACCTAGAACTAGTATTGAATACATAACAGGTGTTTACCAATTCCTACTATTTGCATTCCGTGATGTCACAAACAATGGAAAAGTACTTTGTCCTTGTGTTAATTGTGCAAATTGTCTAATGAAGAACTACACGGAGGTTGGTGAACATCTTAGGTGTGATGGATTCTTAAAAGGGTACACGGTATGGATTTTCCATGGAGAAGATCCTCCATCACTCTCTACTAGTGATTTAACACAAACAAATTCCGAGTTTAGTGGAAATGACAACCTGATCACATCATTGTGACTCTACTGAATGATGGAAAATCGAAGGATAATATTGATGCGCGTTTGGATCTGATCGATTTAGGGTTACAACCTGATCTTCATTCAGAGAAGTTAGACAATGGCCGCTACACGATGCCTGATGCTTGCTTCACAATGTCCCGAGAGTGTAAGGAGATTCTTTGTTCAATCATCAAAAGCATCAAGATGCCTTATGGGTATGCCTCAAATATCTCAAGATGTGTTGACATGAAAGATTGCAAGTTCATTGGTCTAAAGAGTCATGATTGCCATGTTTTACTTGAACATCTTCTTCCACTAGCATTGAGAAGTTGCTACCCTAGTAAAGATATCATGTTTGTTGTTGTCGACCTATCCAATTTCTTCAAATCACTATGTTCTAAGGTGCTAGACAAAACTGAGCTTGACGCACTACAAGAACAGATTGTGCTCACACTATGTAAGATGGAGAAATTATTCATCCCATCTTTTTTTACAATAATGGTCCATTTAATTGTGCACTTGGTGGATGAAGCTAAACTGGGAGGTCCTGTGCACTACAGATGGATGTATCCATTTGAGAGGTAATTACATGAGCCCATTTCCATGTTTTCTACTAAACTTCTTGTAAACCACATTGACATTTCTGTTGTGTTCCCAAACTTCAGATTTTTCGTTCGTTTGAAGGGCTATGTGCGTAATCGGGCACATCCTGAAGGGTCTATAGCAGAAGGGTACATAGCCGATGAATGTTTAACATTTTGTTCACGATTTATTAAAGGGCTTAATAAATCGTCAAGTACATCAGTAAACACAAATTTAGAAGAAGAAAACTATTTATTTGATAGTCTTGGGGAAGCAATTGGATCTGTCCAAGATGTGAAGTTTGATGGGAAAACTCTTATTCAAGCACATCGTTATGTATTGAGACATATTGATGAACTAGAAGATTTTCGTAGGTATGCCAACTTAGTACAGAAGTAAAATATGAAATAATCTATTCATGTTATCTTAATATTTTACCATTTACTTAGAGAATTTATTGAAGATGAGAAGAGAAGGCTAAAGAAGTCAACTATAACTGAACCCGCAAAATTAATCAATGAACGGTTCCATGATTGGTTGTACTGCAAGGTTAGTAATGTTCACAAATCCTTGAATGATGACATCCCTTCATAACTTACCTCTTAAGTAAATCTGACTAATCTATACAACTTATTATTATTCTAGGTTATGCTAGATGCCAGTAAGCAACACATTACAGAGAAGATCATGAAGCTAGCTGAGAAGCCTAATAACTATGGAAAACGATTTACTGGACTATCTAAAAATGGAATTACATTCCATACTACTTCTCGTGAGGATAATCGCCAAACCCAAAACAGTGGTGTTGTCAATGTATCCGAAGGTGACAGTACCAACTATTATGGTCGAATAAAGGATATTATAGAGCTGAACTATAATGGCGCATTTAAGGTCATTTTATTTAAGTGTGATTGGTATGATGTCTATCATCAAGCTGGCATGAAGCAAGACGACTTTGGGTTTACTTCATTGAATTTTTTGCAGCTAATACATAATGGTGACAAGTTTATGGATGATCCATTTGTTTTCTCATCTCAAGTTGATCAAGTTTTCTATGTTCAAGATGGGAAAAAAGATGGTTGGTATATTCCAGTTCGGGTCAGACCAAGAGATTTGTTTGACATGGGAAGGGAAGAAGATGAAGATGATAGTGATTTGTAGACCATCTTGCATTCAAAAATAAATATTAGAACCAGGAAGCTACATTTATTTATTATTTCTTTGAGAGAGATATAATTGACTACTTTCTATAGTTTGCTTGCCAATTCAGTTGTATTATTTTGCATTTCTCTTGATTTGGAGATATTTATCTTTATTCAGTTGTTTGAGTTGATAATCTAAAGCTAAAGCATACATACTTACCATTACTGGGAGATCCTTTCTCGAGCTGCTACTTTATTACTCATAACTTTCACTCTTACATATTTATTGTCTTCCTTAGCACATCACATGGCATCAAGAGCACATGAAAACTTGGAGTTTGTGGAGAACAATTCTGTAGATGAAGACCATGATATGGAAACAAATGATGCTCCATCAGATAATGATGAAGTATACATAAACAAGGAGGATTGGCTCAACAACGTCTATGAGCATTGTAATTGCTACATATAAACTTATTATCTATTCCATTTGTTGCATACAAACTAATAAACTTATTATGTATTCCATTTGTTGCATACAAACTAATTAATATTCTTGTGTATATATTCAGATCCTGATGGTCGCATTAAGAGACGTCGCGGACCAACAAAACTGGCCAATGTTTCAAATCTTCCAGAAGGGGTTAGAATTATTGTCAAACTTGACCGCTTCAATGCACCTATCTCAAAATCTGCTGGAGTTCTTGGGTCGTACTTAGGAACCTTGGTGAAGAAGCCACATCTTGCTCCTCTAAATGTTCTTAAGTGGAATGATGCCATGTTTAAAGAAATATATCATGATAAGTTGCTTGCTGCAGTAACGGTACAGTTCTCACATTTATGATGTTGGTAAATAAATTGGTTGCACTGATATTATTTTTAACTCTTGTCAACTTTATGTTCACTATTGTAGAGGAAATTTGCAATTGGTCCAAAATCAAAGGATTGGCTTCTCAACCAGTTAGCTACCAAATGGAGGCAGTACAAGGCAAAGCTGAAGAAAAAACATTACAAGGCCAAGTTGCCAATGGAGCGCGTCATGGAAAATGCCCCTGAAACTGTTGAGGAAACTCAGTGGAATACACTTGTTTCGTATTGGTACTCAGAAGAGGCTAAGGTAATATTGCCGTAGTCCTTCCAATAGCCAATTAATAAGTTTTACATTGATCTCATGTCCTATTAACACATACTATGATGGATGGTCAGGCAATCAGCAACAAGAATAAAGATAATTCGAAGAATATTAAGTATCCACACACGCTAGGACGAAAAAGTTTTGCAAGGAAGAGGAAGGAACTGATAATTATGGATTGCTTGTTGTATTTGTATGTTCACTCTTTTTTCTCATACTTTGACATTTATAATACTGCAGGAAGATGCTCTTGGAAGGGAGGTGGATCGAGCAACTTTCTTTGATGAATGCCATAAAACTAAGGATGGCGCGTATGTCAATGCATTAACGGAGGAAAAAATGGTATTTACTCTTTTGTACTGGACAAACTATGCATTGTTTGATGTTAAGTTACATTTCTACAAAACACCAGAGTTTGGTTACTTCTGTTTGTACTTTTGGTACATAATAAAAAATCAATATGCATATCCTAGTATCTTTCCTGTTGATTGAATGGTTCATGTGTGATCGGTTCATATTAAACATTGCTTTGTCTTATACAAGATTTTAGAAAATGCTCCAGTAGGAAATTGTACATGAACTTTTCCATTATCTACTATTTCCAATAACCTGTAAATGAACTTTTCACTATTTGATCTTCTATTATTTTGATTGCCCTCTAATTATGATTTTTATAGAATGAGGTATACATGAAACTGGCTGAGAAAAAATTAGATGGGAATGAACTTACTGAAGAAGACTATGAAAATGCTATGAAAGATGTATTTGGAAAGGACCACCCTGGTCGTGTCCGTGGAATGGGTCCAACAATTACCCCATCAAAGTATTTTGGTGGGAGGTTTTCCACTTTGTCAAGAGATGAATCCGGAGCTAGCTCTAGTAGCTCACATGATCTTATGAAATTTGTCTTGTCCTATCTTGCTGAGAAATACCCGAAAGATGACCTGTTATCACGCCTACCGCCACACCTTAGAAGGCAGCTGGTATGCACAAATTGAATTATTTTTATGCTCGTACTTTCATATTCTTATACTATTTCACATTAATCGAATCAGAAATTAATTTTTTTTTATCTGAATGGTAGGTTGCTGGGAGAAAGAGGGTTCAGCTGTCGCATAGCAATTCGACGTCGGCTGCCGAAGAGTCACCTGAAGGAAGCCAAGAATAGAAAATATGCACCTGGAAATCGAATCCTGCTAGTTAGAATTACAGTTACATGTTAGAAAATACATATTTGGTAGTCAAGATTTGCATTTCTGATGTTCGGTTCTTTGCAGAACTATTGCATTGTACCCTACAGATTTGATTTGTGTTTTGGATGAACAATATTAGTAAAATTGTCTTCTCTTTCAAAATCTGTGCCATATGATCTTGTGATGTATGTTGATATTCGTGGATAGATATGGATACTTCCTATGTCTATATATGATGATGCAATACTGGTAAAAAAAATTGCACAATAAAGTAGAGACGGGTGCTACTGTGTCTATGGAAATAAAAACAACGTCTCTATTGTTCGAGCTGAGACACGAGAGGACCGTGTCTACGAACATTATAGCCGTCTCTAGATATTTAGTATCACATTTCCCATTTTAAACTAGAGACGGGTATAATCTAAATTAGAGACGGCTCTTGGCATGTCAAGTGTATTCGATTCGAATTCAAACCAACTATCTAGAGGCGGATTTGACCGTGTCTATTGATCGTCTCTAGCTGTAGACACGGTTATCCAACCCGTCTTTATGTGTTTGAGACGGAGGCTATGGCAACGCCCATGAGACGGGTGGTAGAACCGTCGCTACAACTCGTAGAAACGGTTAAAACCGTGGCTACAAGATAGAAAAACCGTCGCTACAGACTGTTTTTGCTGTAGTGTTGCCTCACCCGTTCTTTCTCCTTTGTGATTTGATGCTGCAATTCTTTGTCAATAGTTTCCTCTTTCCGTAGTATAACTCTGAGTTCATTCCACTTGTTCATGTTATTGATATGCTCAACACTTTTTTCATGCTCTTTAAGCTTGTCTGAAATATGCTTCCAATTCCGAAATCCACCATGTGCTAATGAACTCTGAGTCCTGCTAGTGTTAGACTTGAAAATCTTACAACAGAAGCAGAAAACTTTGTCAACATCCTTTGAATAAACAAGCCATTTTCTGTCATATTTCTCTCCATTCCTTAATTTCCTATAATAATGATCAGCTGAAAAATGCCTGTTTTCATCACCTAGAGGATATTCCATTATTTCCTCTCTCATAGGTCCTTTCTCAACTAAGATATCTCTTGCTTTATTATCAAGATTATCCCAATTTCGTGGATCATAAATATCAGAACTATGAACTGGTTGTTCATCAACACTAGCAGATTGGGTTTGTGCATTAGAGCCACTTACATTGTCATTGCCAATGTTGGTGTCAACATTTTGTTCTTGCTGATCTGATTCAGAATTCCCATTAGCCTGAGTTGGTTGCTCTTCCTCCACAGCAACAATCGCCCACTCATCTGGATTTTTCGAAGCACTAGAATTACTCTTGAAAAATTTAAGAATATCCCCTCTCTGTGATTGAACCAAATCAGCCACACGTTTTGCTCTTTTCCTTTTAGCGCTACCAGATTCTTGCTTTCTTGTTGACATGATCCCACACAATGCTGGAAATTAATTTAAATTGATCTTTAGATGTCTGCTATGGAGAGATTACTGATTACAGAAACAGAGGAACTCAAAAAGAAAAGCATTGAAGATTTACCTTGGCCAGGGCGAGCCGGCGACGGGCGAGTGGGGCGAGTGACGATCGGTCTGCTGGGTCGCTGGGATGAGTCGATGTCTGTCTGTCTCGAGACTCTCGATGAGATCGCGACGGGGGAGGAGCCGAGGCAACGGGGATGAAGAACAGACGCAAACGCAAACCGATCGTTCCTGGACGAGCGATCAGCGATGGTTCGTATGCCTGTTGGTTCCTGGACGAGCGATCCATGGGCTTTAATTTCTATAGTCTTGCTGGCCCATTTTACTTTTTTCTGGTAAATACATATACTAAAACGTATCCTGGATGGTGCCCCTGGATTTTGGGTGCCCAGGGCGGCCGCCCACCCTGCCACCCTCCAGGGCCGGCCCTGCCTCCTTCGGATCCGGGCCCTCCATGAGGGGCCTCGCCGTTGCCGATTCGTGGTGGGAGAAGGCAGAGAAGATCGACCTGGTGAATTGAGAGAGCGGCGCTAGGGCGTGGTTTGGCATTGACGCGTGGGAGGACAAAGCGATGGACCATCACTAGTAGAAAACAAGCCTTCCGTTTTGGACACTGGGAGGCTTTAGTCCCGGTCACGGCACGAACCGGGACTAAAGGATCCTTTCGTCCCGGTTCGTGCGGCTCGGAGGACGCGCGGGGACCGGGAGGCATCCGTCCCGGTTCTTTGGGACCCTTTTGTCCCGGTTCGTGGTACGAACCGGGACAAAAGGTCCGCACCCGACAGCCCCCGAGGTGGGGTCCGACGCGGGAACCTTTTGTCCCGGTTCGTGTTATAGACCGGGACAAAAGGCTTACCTTTAGTCCCGGTTTGTAATACGAACCGGGACAAAAGGTGTTTTCTCACTATATCACCTTCTTCCTGCCCGAGGAGCTCGAGTTCATCACCATTTTTCTTCTCAAGCTCCTCACAAAGCTCCATTTGATCCATATTTTTTACCACCATTTGTCCACATTAAGTTTGCCCCATCCACCCAAGGCTTCTAATAGGTTAGAAACCTTATCCTCTCGGAGCTCGGATTCATCTCTATCGCTATTTTTGCTCCTCATTTCATTGGTGTTGCATGCTAGGTGTTTGATGAAATGCCTAAGTTAGAATTGCTCAAATTCTAGGCTAGTTGACTTATTGCTAGTTTATTTTTTATATGCAATTTGATTTCAAATTAAAGTATGATTTGTTGTTTTTAATTAGTGCCGTCGCATTCGTGTCCTTGTCCTCACTGTTGTCGATCGCCCGCGCCGGGCGCCCCGTCGCCGACACCACCTTCGTGAGCTTCTTATTCTTACTTATATGATTTACATTGTTACCTGTATAATTTTTCTTATTTGTATAATTGTTTTTTATATGTATAGTGTCATGGTTTTGATATCCGTCCCCGTCGGCCCTCGTCCGGTCTATGATTCGGATGTGGTATATTATCTTTTATAACTATGTTTTTAATTTCTTTATTTTAACAATTATGCCGACCAAACATTTGACATAGATATTTTGATCTAGGACATATATGAACCTGAAATTCCGACCGACCCTCGTGTCGAGAGGTTAAATTTAGTTGAAAGAGAAAACGATGATTTGAAAGAAAAAATCAAAAAAATTGAAGAAGAGAAGATGAAATTGGAGCTGTATGTTGCCGATGTCGTCGATGATCACAAGATCGAGATGGATGCAATGCGTAAGAAGATTAGAAACATTAGAAAAGATGCCATAAAAAATGAGGCTTGGTATCATTATGCCGTCGGATCAATTGTTACCTTAGTTGCGATTTTGATCGCATTTGTTGTTGCATTTAAATGCATTAGATAGTTTGTATGTTAATTTCACTGTATGTTTTCATCATTAGGACTATGTATTACATTTGGTCAGTACTCTGCGGAAGGTTTTAATGTGATGAACTTCTATTCATGATGTTGTGTGTAATATAATATACTCATATAATGCAGATGAGTCGGCAATATATAACTCGAAATATATAAGGTGCTCGATGAATCGGCAATGGATGTACGGTGACCGACGAACTGGCGAGTTCATTACGGGACTTGGTAGTTTTATCGCTGCGGCCGAGACAAACAAACAGAATGGTTTTATGTGTTGTCCATGTGTTGTCTGTCAGAATAAGAAGGATTACTCTTCCTCCAGAATCCTTCACACCCACCTGCTTCGGCACGGTTTCATGCCCAGCTATAATTGCTGGACCAAGCACGGAGAAACAGGGGTTATGATGGAAGAAAATGAAGAAGAAGATGATGATTACAACTCTTCTATGTACCCTGAATACGGTGATACTGCAACGGGGGAAGCTGAAGATCTAGATGAGCCGACTGATGATCTTGGTCGTGCCATTGCTGATGCACGGAGAGATTGCGGAACAGAAAATGAGAGGTCGAAATTCGCGCGCATGTTAGAGGATCATAACAAACCGTTGTACCCAAACTGTGAAGATGGGCTAAAAAAACTGGGTAGCACACTGGAATTGCTGCAATGGAAGGCAGAAAAACGGTGTGACCGACAAAGGTTTTGAAAAGTTGCTGAAAATAATGAAGAAGGACCTTCCAAAGCATAACGAATTGCCCGCCAGTACATACGAAGCGAAGAAGATTGTCTGCCCTCTAGGATTAGATGTGCAGAAGATACATGCATGCCCTAATGACTGCATCCTCTATCGTGGTGAGGAGTACGAGAATTTGGATGCATGCCCGGTATGCACTGCATTGCGGTACAAGATCAGACGAGATGACCCTGGTGATGTTGAGGGCGAGCGCCCGAGAAAAAGGGTTCCTGCCAAGGTTATGTGGTATGCTCCTATAATACCACGGTTGAAACGTTTGTTTCGAAACAAAGAGCATGCCAGGTTGTTGCGATGGCACAAAGAAGATCGTAAGAAAGACGCGATGTTGAGACACCCCGCTGATGGGTCACAGTGGAGAAAAATCGAGAGAGAGTTCCTGAACTTCGCAGATGACGCAAGGAACTTAAGATTTGGCCTAAGTACAGATGGCATGAATCCTTTTGGAGAGCAGAGCTGTAGTCATAGCACGTGGCCTGTGACTCTATGTATCTATAACCTTCCTCCTTGGTTGTGCATGAAGAGGAAGTTTATTATGATGCCAGTGCTCATCCAAGGCCCGAAGCAACCCGGGAATGACATTGACGTGTACCTTAGGCCTTTGGTTGAAGAACTTTTACAGTTGTGGCGCGAAGAAGGTGTACGTGTGTGGGATGAGCACAAACAGGCGGAATTTGACCTACGAGCGTTGTTGTTCGTAACTGCTAGGCTTCCTGGGCGTGTATGGGAAGACAAAAGATACACCGGAAGCACGGGAGGACCAACAACGTATGAAAGACCCAAACAACATGCATCCACAGAACAAGATACACCGGAGCAGCTACGCCCTTACCAAAGCAGAGAAGGAAATCTTTTTTGAATGCCTGAACAGTATCAAGGTCCCGTCTGGCTTCTCGTCGAATATAAAGGGAATAATAAATATGGCTGAGAAAAAATTTCAAAACCTAAAGTCTCATGACTGCCACGTGATTATGACGCAGTTGCTTCCGATTGCACTAAGGGGCCTTCTACCGAAAAATGTTCGAGTACCCATTGTGAAGCTATGTGCATTCCTCAATGCAATATCTCAGAAGGTAATCAATCCAGAAAATCTGACACAGTTACAGAACGATGTGGTCCAATGTCTTGTTAGTTTCGAGTTGGTGTTCCCACCATCGTTCTTCAATATTATGACGCATCTGCTGGTTCACCTAGTCGAAGAGATTGCCATTCTCGGTCCTGTTTTTCTACACAATATGTTCCCCTTTGAGAGGTTCATGGGAGTTTTAAAGAAATATGTCCATAACCGTGCTAGGCCAGAAGGAAGCATCTCCAAGGGCTATGGAACAGAGGAGGTCATTGAGTTCTGCGTTGACTTTATTCCTGACCTTAAGTCGATTGGTGTTCCACAATCAAGACATGAGGGGAGACTGAGTGGAAAAGGCACGCTAGGAAAGAAAGCAGACATATGCAGGGACGGGCATTCTTTAACTCAGGCACACTACACAGTTCTACAGAGTTCTACCTTGGTAGCCCCGTATATCGAGAAACACAAGAACATATTACGGTCTCAACACCCGGGACAGTCCGACACCTGGATTACACATGAACACATTGATACTTTCGGCGGTTGGTTGCGAACACATCTCATTAATGACAACACTGTTGGAGATCAGCTTTACTTGTTGGCCAGGTCACCATCTTCGACTGTGTTGACTTTCCAAGGGTACGAGATAAATGGAAATACATTTTACACGATCGCCCAAGATAAAAAGAGCAGCAACCAAAACAGTGGTGTCCGGTTTGATGCAATAAACAACAATGGACAAAAGGACACATATTATGGTTACATAGAGCAGATATGGGAACTTGACTATGGACCTTCTTTTAAGGTCCCTTTGTTCCGGTGCAAATGGGTCAAGCTGAATGGAGTGGGGGTTCAGGTAGACAAGCTGTACGGAATGACAACAGTGGATCTCAACAATCTTGGTTACGGAGACGAACCATTCGTCCTAGCCAATGATGTTGCTCAGGTGTTCTATGTGAAGGACATGTCTACCAAACCGAGAAAGATGAAAAATAAGGAAACGAATAAATCATCCGACGAGCCAAAGCGTCACATAGTTCTTTCAGGGAAAAGAAACATCGTGGGAGTGGAGGACAAGACAGACATGTCAGAAGATTACGATAAGTTTGATGAAATTCCCCCCTTCACGGTCAAAACTGACCCAACCATCGTGTTGAATGATGAAGATGCTCCATGGTTACGGTCGGTGCGACCATAAGAAAGCGGCAAGACTTCTCTGATGATCTTCCACCGCTTCCCGCCTTCGTCTTCGTGTAATAATATTTATGTATGAGTGTTCTCAAACATGATGTATTTTTATGAACACTTTGATAATATTTAGTCCCGGTGGCTAGAACCGGGACTAAAGGGTCTTTTGGCGCGCACCTTTTCGGTGTCCGAAAAAATACCCTTTAGTCCTGGTTCCAGCCACAAACATGCATCTTGGAAGCACGGACAATGTATTAAACCTTTTATCAAATGCACACGGTTTCCCCGTCATACAGCCCAACGGTGGCTCGTGAGTGCCTGCATATCAAATGCACCGTTGGGCTGTATGACGGGAATCCGAATGATTTGTATTCGGTCGATGAACTGAAGTATTTTGTAGATAGAACAGCCGCAAGTATTTTGTTGAGGGCTGTGAAGTGAGCAGCAAATCGACCTTCGATCCAAACAGCCCCAAGACTTCTCTGATGATCTAACGACCGTCCCAAAAAGTGTTGGGAATGTTGTAGATCATCAGAGAGCCTTGGAGCTGCTTGGATCCGACCGAGGGGCATGGCTACCACTTCCACCACCACCACCACTCGTTGTGTGCCGTTTCGCTGCAGGGACGTCGCTATTTATAGGCGTGTGCTTCTGATCCAACGGCTCACAAGCGCTCTAAAGAAACACACCCCTGATCCAACGGCTCACAAGCGCTTGAAAGAAACACACGATCCGTGTGCTTCTTTAGTCCCGGTTGGTAACACGAACCGGTACTAAAGGCCCTGATCCAACAGCTCACAAGCGCTCGAAGGAAACACACGATCCGTGTGCTTCTGATCCAACGGCTCACAAGCGCTCTAAAGAAACACACCCCTGATCCAACGGCTCACAAGCGCTTGAAAGAAACACACGATCCGTGTGCTTCTTTAGTCCCGGTTGGTAACACAAACCGGTACTAAAGGCCCTGATCACTCTATATATAGGCTTGGCCTCCATTGCCATATCACATCTAAACTCATATCTGCAACCTCATCACTCTTCCATTGTAACAAAATTTTGACTTAGGCGTTTTTGACTTAGGTGTTCTCGGCGACGATGTCCATGTTGGACCAGAGGGGCGATGTGCGGGACTGGGCTCCACCGGGCTGGCACTGGGAGGTGCTACCTTCCGGGACGCGCAGCTTGGTGAGGAATCCGGGTGACATCGTCGACCCGGATCTTCTGTGGTGGCAGTCGCGTGGGCCACGCTCGGTGCAGAGGGAGCCGGCCTCCGAGGAGGTGGTACGTCGCCGTATCAGGGAGGAGGATGAGCACGTCCGTCGCTACATGTATCTATTGGATAGGCAGTATGACAGTAGGTGGTCGTTTCTTCAGAGGGTTCCTTCTCACGTGAGCTATGACCCTGTGAGGGTTCCTTCTCTTTGGATGCGCAGCGCCGGAGGCTCAGCACCCCGTGGCTCAGGAACTTGGAATATGTCCTAGGCAGTACGACAGTTCTGTTGAAAACTTGTTCACAACAAAGAGCTATCTCCTCCTAACATTCTAGGGTTTCTGTCGAAATAACGGGTGTTATGGCCAAATACATGGCATAGTTTGTTTGAATAGGTCCATATTCCACACAAACATGCATCTTGGAAGCACGGACAATGTTGACGAAGGAAGTTTTTTTTATTGAATAAAAAAACCATTTTCCATTTTCCGAGTGTCAGAAATAGTTTTTTTTTTGTGAAGGACCTACCAGAAATATGTTGCAAAACTTGGGTGATTCATTTTTTTAATATGCTAGAACATGTTATATGCACAAATAATCAATTTGTTTTCTAAGAAAAGATTTCCATCCACCTCTTTTAAAAATCACAAATTTCTGCCGATTCTGCTGGAAACGGGACAACTTTCTAGACTTAATTATAGTTTCTAGAAATTGTATTTTATAAGTTTATAATTTTATAAGTTTAAAACAAAAATTATTGTTTTTTTCTGATAAACAGATCGAAAGATATTGTATTTATAATTTTATAAGTTTAAAACAAAAAAACAGAACAAACTTTTGTTGGCGCCCAAATTTTAATTCTGAAAGAACCTTTCGTCCCGGTTCGTGGCTGGAACCGGGACGAAAGGGTCTTTTGGCGCGCACCTTTTCGGTGTCCGAAAAAATACCCTTCCGTCCCGGTTCCAGCCACCAACCGGGACGAAAGGTCACCCTTTCGTCCCGGTTGGTGGCTGGAACCGGGACGGAAGGGTCTTTCGTCCCGGTTCCAGCCACGAACCGGGACGAAAGGCCCCTTTAACCTCTCTTCTCCCCCAATCCTTCTCTCATTCTCTCATTCGCGCTAAATTGCCTAAGGACTTACGGCCAACCGCACGGACGCCGGCAGGCTGCCCAATTTTCCGGCGGCTGCCCTCCTCTTCTCCGCTCGCCGCTCGCCGCCGGCCGCTCGCCGCCGGCCGCCTTCCTCCTCCCCGCTCACCGCCCTTTATCTCCCTCCTCGCCGCTCTCGATCGATCTGCCGGAGCCGCGCGGACGCTCCCTGGCCGAGCTCCTCCCCATCCGCCTGCCGCGCCACCTCTTCTCCCTCGCCTCCTCCGGCCGCCTCCGCCGGTCGAGCCTCCGCCGGCCGAGCCACCATCCCGGTTGGTGCCTCCTCTGCCGGCCTAGAGCCTCCTCCAATCGACCCGAGGTAATTTCATTTTTTTCTTATTCTTTTTTCTTATTATCAGAATTGGTTAGATTAGGTATTTTTTAGTTAGAATTGGTAGCTAAATATTTTCATTCGAATTAGAATTTGTAGTTAATCTAAATATTTTAATTCTTATTCTTAGTTAATTAAAATAAGAATTGCCTAAATAAGAATTGTTTTCTCATTTTTACAATATTTAGCTAATTAAAATATTTAGCTTACCAATTTAAAATATTTAGCTTACCAATTGCCGATTGCACGATTTCGTGATCAAGCCGTGCCCAAGTTCATCGGTGACATCACCATGACATCATGTGTTCATCATTTAGCAATTGTTAGCTATTTTAAATAATGTTAGCTATTTTAAATAATTAAAATGTTAGCTATTTTGAAATGTTAGCAATTGTGTTAACACTAATTATTAGTGTTAGCAATTGTGTTAGCAATTTGTATTAATTAGTGTTAGCAATTGTTAGCTATTTTAAATAATGTTAGCTATTTTGAATTAATTAGTGTTAGGAATAATGTTAGCTATTGTTTATTCTCACGGTGGAGATTGTTTATTTTGAATAATTAGTGTTAGCAATTATGTTAGCTATTTTAATAATTAGTGTAGAATAAGAATAAGAATAGAATTAAAAGAATAAGAATAAGAATAAGAATGGGTTAATTTTCATTAACCACCCGGTCAATTGTCCTTGCAGAAACTATGGATCACAACAGAGACGAAAATCAGGAGAACATATTGCAAGATATTATCCGCGGAGAAGATGAGTTGGAGTTCACCTCGAGCTTTCTGAACGACTCCGGCGAGGGAGCGCAGATAGAAGCTGAGGCATCCGGTGATGATGGTGACCGGACAATTATTACTACAAACTCCGGCGCGGTATATTAACTAACCCTATATTGACTAAATCCACTATTTGATTCATATATATATATGCATTAATGATCTTTCTTCTTTTAGCCCTCCGGATCGAGCAAATCTTCTTCTATCCCCAAACGAGGCCCATCCAAAAGGTGTGATAAAGAAGAGAGATACAAGATCGAAGCAGTAGCTCCAGATGGCAGACCGCTGACACATTTTGTCAAGTTTGTAAGTCAGTGCGGAGTTGTTGTTAGGGACAACGTCCTGATCACCACTCAAGAATGGAATGAGCCGAAGGCGACAGAACGCTCGTCTCTCACTTTTGTTGACGATAGAGTGAAAGACAATCTTTGGACGACGCTAATGGCTAATTTCACGCTTCCTCGTCAAGACGACGACGCTCATCCGTTAGAGGAGGAGGATCCAAATTACGTGGATCCCATAGAGAAAAAGGTCAAGGAGTGGGCACTGAAGAAGATGGCCGAACAATTTGCAAACTGGAAGAAAAGATTGCACAAGGACTTTGTCCTTCAAAAAAAGACTCCGGAGTTCACTGGAGCGTATGAAAAGCTAAGGGATCAGTGGGAGGAATTTGTCAAGTACAAGAAATCTGACGAGGCTAAGAAAAGGTCAGCAACTAATAAGAAAAATGCTTCCAAGAAGGAATATCACCATAGCATGGGGTCAGGTGGCTACAGGGCTATCAAGCCTAAGGTGGAGAGACTTGAGAACGCCCTGCTTGAACAAGGGATAATTCCTGAGACGCTGCGGTGGGCTGATCGGGCAAAACTTTGGTTCTTCGGGCATGGGGGAACGTTGCACCCAGAAACAGGGAAGTGCATCTTTACAAAAGCACAACTTGCAACCCCTCTCGCTGAACTTCAGAAGATAATGAAGGAGGTAGAAGCCGGGGAGTTCGTTCCAAACAGAGAGAAGGACGAGCTGTCACGGGCCCTCGGGAATCCAGAACACAAAGGTCGGACACGAGGCACAGAAGGCTCCGTACCGTGGAAGTATGGATTTCCAGATGACGCTGACAGTTATAGAAGCCGAGGGAGGAAGAAGGCAGAGGAGGCAGATCGGCTGAAGCAGATTGAAGATAGATTAACTAGGCAGCAGCAGATCCTTGATTCACTTACCACCCGGGAAGCTCAGCGGCACGAAGATCCTTCTCAGCAAGATAGCGGCCCACCATCTCAGCGGAAAAGCAGCGTGGCTTCCACGGAGCTCTTTTGGCCAGATATCTCGGCTCGTCGCTACCCCGTGGATGATATCACGGAGAGGGAAAATTGTGAGCTACATGCTCCATTGATGAACATAACCGTGAAGGTGGCGGTCGGCGTAGTCTTAGCTGCTGTAACTAATGGTACTTACCATTCGCGGCCGATTCCAGATGGATATTCTGTTGTCTTAGTGGATGAAGTCATGAAAGGATACGAGGATCTGCAGCTTGACTACCCTACGGGTGAAGGCGAGACTGCACTGAGGGATGGTAGAAAAACTACTGTTCTATGGCGGAAGGAACACATTGTGCTTCCAAATTGGAAGCCAAGGTCACCGTCTCCGCCGCCTCAGCCGTCTCCACCGCCTCAGCCGTCTCCACCGTGTCAGGCATCTCCTCCGCCGCGTCAGCCATCTCCTCCGCCGCGTCAGCCATCTCCTCCACCGCGTCAGCCATCTCCTCCACCGCGTCAGCCATCTCCTCCGCCGCGTCAGCCGTCTCCACCGCCTCAGCCGTCTCCGCCGTGTCAGGCATCTCCTCCGCAGCCTCAGCCGTCACAGGCTCATAGTCGTGTTCAAAAGCGGAAGAGCACCGCCTGCGCCGCCTCTGCCTCGGGTTCTAGTGGTACAAGTCATCAGAAGAAAGCGAAACCCGCCAAGCCTATCGAGAAATTACCTTACGAAATGACCAAAGCAGAGCTAGAAGTGTGGGTTAATGAGGATGTCAGACGCCAGTTAGCACCGAAGCGGTCACAAAAGGTCCCACTAGATCCGGTCTTAGTTGAGAGAACACTGAGAAACCTGACGCGACCAACGGCTGAGCAGATTTTACCGGACTACGACCGAACAATTATAAAGGCACGTGATGCTCAGGTGCCGCCCCATGTTCTGAGGGCACGCAATATTCCGAAGCCGAAGGACCGTCCATACGGTCAAGGAGTTCCTCAGCTCGGACAACAGGAGAAGCAATCGTGCGCCCCGCTGAGGGTGTGTTCCGATGTCCCTCGGCCTAAACAATTAACTAACAAACAAATCAAAAAAGCCGCCGCTGAGCTTGGTGTGACCATGGCTGAATACTTGGGCTCGCTAATAGAGTATCCCATTGCTGAGGTGAAGTACAAATACAAGCACGGGGAGCCTTTTGTCAAACCAGAGAAGGTCCCGAACCTTCCAACAAAAATGCGAAGATTGAATGCGTGGTACATGGAAGCAGCAAAGGAAGGGAAAAATTGGATCAACCTGGAGGTTAAAGAAGAGCATTACGGTCGTGGAACTGCCCAGGTCCAGGTTGAATTTGAAGAACTGTTTCAGTTATTCCAACAAGATGCCATCGACAAATCTATCGTCAGTGCCTATTGTCTGTAAGTATTTTTTTTCTGTAACTAAGTCTCTAACTCAGCTCGTTAAACATATTTGTAATTATCCTCACTCTATTATGCAGATTGAAGATTCGAGAATGCAGATTATCTGGAATCTATGACATTGGGTTCGTTGACCCACATGTCATTCATCAGTACAATCTTATACATAAAGAAAAGGAAACGGAGGACCTCTTGGTACTTGCGTTAAGGAAGCAAGAAACTAAAACACAAATACTATTTCCTTACAACTTTGGGTGAGTGTTAGTGTCTATACACCTTCTATACTCCATGTTAATTAAGTGTAATTGACGAGTAATTCGTGCGCAGGTTCCACTATCTGTTATTTATCATTATTCCTGACAAAGGAATAGTACAAGTCATGGACCCACTACGTGATCAACCAGAGAGCTGGGAGGACATGAAGGGAATGATCCAGAGGTAATTTCAATCATTATGGCACTATATCGGCAACTTTCGTTCATTTCCTGGTATGTAGTAATTAATAAGTCATTTATTCTTTTTCATTGACTTCCAGGGTTTGGAAACGGTTCACCAACAGGGCTCCGGGTGAATGGACAGATGAGCTTGAATTTAAAGACATGGCGGTAAGTAGTTCTAGCTAGACCCGGACATCTATTTGATTGAAGTTTAATAATATTATCATGCTTGATTATTATTTTGATTGAACTTTGTTCTTATAAAGTGCCCGAGACAGGGATCCGGAAATAACTTATGTGGATTGTATGTCTGCGAGTTCATTCGCCAGAGGTGTTATCAGAGGAGCAGACTCTTAGAACATCTTGAAGTAAGTAAACAATATTCACAATACTATTTTATTACAATCAATTGTGTTGAGATTCTCTCATATATATATCGAAATTGACCCCTTCCATAAATTATATAGATCGAAGGAATGCGGGACATGCTCCTACCACAAGACCGCTTGCGAGCAATTCAAGAGGAGCTGGCGGCATTCTTCTTAGATCAAGTCATAGATAAAAATGGAGAATTTTATTCACCGGGCAACTAGGGTTTTGTGTATGTTAATAGGGTTGGACAACTTATATGATACTATATGTAAAGATTCGACAACTTATGGCGATGTTTGTGTAATTCCTTCTTTAGTTGTTTTGTATATACATAGTATCGTCGAATTGGATCCTAAAAAGAAAAACAATAAATGAAAAAATAAACGAAAAACAGTAAAACAAACAAACAATATAAAGAAAAACAGCAAAACAAAAAAAAACTGAATAAACCTTTAGTCCCGGTTCGTGGCTAGAACCGGGACTAAAGGTCCTCTGACAGGCGCGGCACTGCGCGCTGCCACGTCTTGACCCTTTGGTCCCGGTTCGTAACAGAACCGGGACTAAAGGTCGGGGCTTTAGTCCCGATTGCGCTGTCCCGATTGCGCAACCGGGACTAAAGGGGCTGGGGAACCGGGACAAAAGCCCCGTTTTCCACCAGTGCATGGAGAGTTGGATACCGTGTTACAGCGGTTGATTTTTTTCCACTGCCTTTTTATGTTACTTGGTCACTGTCCTGTGGGCCGTCGTAGCGGGTGGACTCTATTCAACCACATGAGAGGCGCTTGTCGCAGTAACAAAATCTTCAGGTTACAAGCTTCATTGGGCGATCCAGATCCTTTCTCACCCCATATCCAATGGTTGATAACGCTTGAGCCGGAAGGTGCCTCAGCAGCCGGGTCATCAGCCCGGCTTCAAGTTTTAGTTAATATAGGGCTGGAACAACGGTTTGTGGAAAATCGATTTATATGACCAGGTTTATGCATAACACAGTTGACCCTAAGAAGGTCCGTTGTGGAGAAAACAAATTATTCCGACAAGTAAACGATGGCGTTCTCTAGAGGCACCGACAACAGTAGAGGTGGAGAGGTGGCCAATCTCTCAATGCATGTCGGCTGGAGGTGAGAGACCTAGTTTCGCTTGCTAAACCTACAACGATTGATAAGCCAGATTTATATTAAACATGCCATGTAATGCATGTTGATATCATGGTAGAAACTTGATGTCAAATATGTTATTTTCTAGTCTTATCTCTGGTAACCAACTATCGTAAAAAAATTGTGAGACATATTTTTGCTAAGAGAGATTATCTTTTTTAGCTAATATGAGTACAACACAAAGCTCTCTTTTTAGTTTCGCTCTGCTCGAACTCATCGGCCATCATTCATGGCATTGCTAAAATAAACCATTGCACATGCCCTAATATGCTACCAATCGGTAGGCCCTACGCTAACATCTTCAACGGTTCTTCATGCACTGACAGGCACCGCGTCTCAACTTGAAGATTTCTTCGTACATAGGTAGTCGGCCATCCATTCCATCGATTGACTGCACGCGTGCGCAGACGGTGATTTCCTAAAACCAGGCTCAGGCCGGCGAAACAAATCTCTCATTTTACCTCGCTCTCTCTCTCCGCTCCTCCACGTCGCTGGCCGCAATGACGCCGGTGCTGAGGGTTGACTTTGCATATCCAAACCTACGTGTGAACAGTTCCGTTATACTCCATCCGATTCAGTTTATAGGGCCTACGTGTACCCTAGTTCGTCAATTTTACCAATATAATATAAATTATATAACATAAAAATTATACTATTTGAAAATATAATATCTAAAATTTATAATGATATATAATTTTTATAATATATAATCTTTATTATGTTGGTTAAATTAAGGACCTAGTACTATGCGTAAGCCCTTAAACTGAACCGGAGGGAGTACGTACGTACGAGGTCGGCGCGGCGCTCCCTTGATGCCACGTACGCTCATTTGCTTTGCCTTTGCAGCGCAGGCACCACTCAGTAATCAACCAATCAATCGATTTAATTTCCCGCGGGTAAACAGTGGAATTAAACACGTAACGCGTAGCAAACCATTTATGGCCACCTGTTTAGTATTACCGGGTGCTAGATCGCTCGCCACGCACGCGGGACACGATCGATCTGGGACGTGTAGGAGTAACAACAACTTTTCTGGATCGCGTGTGCATGGATCCATCGATCGACACCTTCCTTCGCGTTCAAGCATATGTGTGCAGGAAATAGCTATAACATCATCCTTCTACTAACAGTTCGTTCACCTACACGTGTACGACGGCACGCATTATATACTCCGTCTCTCTTGTTTGCAGAGATACTGCATTTGGAGGCAAAATTCGAAACAAGAAAATGAGGTGAAGATTATCCGTGTGCAAAATCTCAATGCAAAATTCGTATTATTCTAGGCTACACAGAAAATGACAAATTTAACCAAATTTTAACTTTCAAAATGTGTATTGTTCGTCCACCCATTTGTCATTTTTGCCCGCCCGAAATATAATGAATTTTGGATTGAAATTTTTGCACACTTATATTACTAGCAAAAGTGCCTGTGCGTTGCTACGGATCAAATTTCATGGCCATGCACTTTAAATCCGGATGTGGCACACCGCTTCTCTCAAAATTCTTTTAACTACATTAAGATTAAAAAATTGCAAGCATAGCCATTCCTTATGATTGAACTATTGTTAGAAGGAAATACAAAACTATCAGAAAAAATCACATATGGTTTGCACACACAAAAAGTGATCTTACGCTATATGTTTCTTCGGATAAATGAGATTTTATCTGTCCATTCTGAACAAATCGCATAACTACGCAACCTGCATGAATGTCATGGACTCATGGATAATATTATATAGCAAAAGGAGCAGCATCTAAACAAAATATGTCCTTCCGGTATTTGGTGTACAAAACGGCGTGATTTTTAGTCCAGATGAAAGTATTGTCGGGCTTGGATCATATGGCATAAATTTAATTTGTGTGTGACTTTTTTATATGATGGCTAACCTTATTGGAAGTCTAACCCTTGTTCTGCTTTGCTGCACGGCGGGGCATGTGCACCGATATGGCGGCGGCATCTGAAAGCACTCGCCGGTCAGACGCTGACGGAATTGCGTCTCTATGAACTTGATCACGCCGGCAACGGCACAGTCGTTATTCTGCCTTGCAGCGTGCAGTTCCATGCCCTACGCAGGACTATCCTTCTTCGTTTTACTTCTGGCCCGGTATATCACAATGACGTGACAGGATTGCCGGCGTTTTATTTTTCCAGGGAGTCAAGACGACCTGAAGAAGAGCACGGTGATAGGTGGTGAACGGCGTGCCCTCGCGTTCTTGTTGCATGTTGACGAGGCGGTGCGGCTTCTCCACGCCTACCATATGTGCGCCTCAACCACAACGAACTCGGCACCGACGACCAAGGGGCACTGCGCCCGACCTAGCTGATAACTTTTGACCTTATCTAACAATTGTGTGCCAGAGCCGATCAAAGCAAGGGCAGCCATGGAAGCTCACGCGCGCTAGCAGATGTGAGATTAATCCGATTCGTGATATTTTGTGTGTCTTGCCTTATTACGAAGGAAGTCGATTGATCTAATCTCTTTGACTTGCTCGGATGGACCACCAGCTGTCATCAAGCTAGAACCCCGTGATACGAAGGGCCACCGCTGAAACACCGCCAACACGAGGACTTCCTGTTGCCCAATCTTCGCAATCCACATGGCCAAGGAGACACACAACCACCACCGTGAAGTTGTCCAACGGAGAGCCACCCGCGCAGTCCACCTTTTAGGACCGTCGCCCTGGTCCTAGAAATTCGTGATGAAGAAGAAGGTGGTAGCAGTAGCAAGAACTCAAGATCAGCTACAGATTAGGGAAACCCAAAACCTCCATGCTGATCGGTCGAGCGGAACCAGTCGACGACCGCTAGTACTTTGGTATGTCGCAACTCTCTGTACAAAGTGGTACATCTGGCGCATCTTTATGGAGTTTGACTGTTCCGTGTGCTGTATTAATTAATGGTATGCCTTTTTGTACTACACGTGCTGCATGTAATCAGGTTGGCAGGTACTAGACAGTGCACGTAGCATCGTCGGACCTGCTTTTGGGGACCGAATCCGTGGCGGTTCCTCCTTTGTTTTTTTCTCTCTCTCCTCTCACTGAAAGTGTTGAGAACAGTCTGCCGATCTTGTATACTATAGATTCGAACGGCGCGGCTTGCCGCGCGGCACCTGTTGATTCTTTTAATTTTTTGCCCGTAGTTATCACATTATATACAGATTACTAAGGAGATGGTTAATATCCAACAGTATAAGCAAAACATGATGATAATATCATATTCATGCTGAAATGTTGTTACTCACTGCAGTAACATCCGGATCGAGCATAGAAGTTACTCAATGAGCTTACTAATACCTTGATTTGTTTTATATTTTCCTTGGATTTGATGGGAAAATCCTAGTGATATTGCACCATATTCTCATTTTTCCAAAAGGGGAAACAATAATTTCAGCAATAACCACAAAATTTTCATGCATATCCTTCACACAAATTTGAAGCTGCAGCTAGCTCTAGCAATAATCACAACATTCTTCCATGGAAGAAATGACCATAACATAAGATGTCGCGAGATGTTTCAAAACTTCCGCAAGCTTGGGAAGATCTGAGGTAAGCATGCACTGAACAACTGCACATACAAAAGGGAATACAGAAATTTTCATTGCTCTGATTCGGTAGCAGCATACAACCAATCTGTGTCACATACAAAAGAGTAGAATGATTCAGTTCTTGGTCATGAAATTGCGTGTTGTCGCCATGGAAAGAGAGGAAGAGAGAAAACAAACCTGTAATGCAGGTCACTCGTCGAACTGGTTAGCCGCCTCGTCCAACTCTGTTGCAGCATGTGCGTCGACCTCATCGTGCAACCTCCTGTCACTCTGTCAGATGTGAAGCAAAAGGAGAAGAGGTTAGGGAAGAGGACAATGCAGAGTGGGACCTGGACGGAGGGCAAGAAATTCGCGGCCGAGATGGGGCTGTGGGAAACAATCGCGTTCACCTTAGGCGGCCAGGAAACTAAGAGGCGTCTCTGACAGGGGCGACTTGACGACTTGGCGGCAGAAGCGGTGAGAAGGAGAGCGGCGGCGCGACAGAGAGCTTGAGAGAGAGGAGCCACCGGCTATGGCAATGATAAACACCACAGGAAAGATAAGACATGGATGAATTCCCCTGCAAGATTTTCGTGTGGGGATTAGAGAGAGACGGACATACCTGTAAAAGGAATTATTCTTAACGCTGAGTACGGCTGCCGTGGCGCCATTGCCGGTGACGGCAACGCAGAGGAAGACGTCGGCATTGGCTGCTGGATCCGGTACAGCTAGGGCTTCAGAACCAGGCACCAGAGTGCTGCCCCAGCTCCCCCATCGTCGTCCCGCACTCCGGCGCCTGCTGCTTATGCGAGAGGGAGCCGTCCAGGAAATAGGAGAGAGGGAGAGAAAAGGTACATATACGTACCTTCGATCTGGACATGGAGACGCGGATGAAGGTGCTCGACGACGGAGGAGTTCGCTGGCGACGGGGAGGCGAACGGCTGGGGCGAAGAACCTGGAGCTCCCCCACGTGGTCCTCCTCGCAGCTGTGATGCAGATCGAGGGTCGGAGACAAAGGCGCTCCCCTGCATGGTCCTCCTCGTGGCTGCACTTGCGGCTGCAGATCGAGCGCCGGAGATGAACGATCGAGCGCCGGAGACGAACGACAGAGACGTGAGAGGCCCTATGAGGCGGCGGCAGGGAGGAGGCTCTGCCTGCTCCATTTGTGGCGCCCACCTCTCCCTGCTTGAGCCATGGAGAGACCATGAGATGGGGTGGCGGGGGAGAAGGCGAGTGGAGCTGGAGGGGACTGGGATGCGGCGGCTGTGGGGATTGGGCTAGGGTTTTCGACCGCAGCGTAGGTTATATACCGCACGCGCGTTGAGAAATCGTCGGCTGAGATCGTCTGTAATTCCTTATCTACGGAATCATGAATTTTCTTTCCTTCCGGTATACTCAGACTTCACATATAAATCCTTTAAGACTGTACCTTAAGGACTTGGCCTACAACATAAGGATATTCATATCTTCTATCCCTCTGCAACTGAATCCAAAATAAACAACACAAAATTTCGGTAAATGACTAATTATGGCCTAACCAATACTGGGAAAAAGGGAATTACTAAATGTATTATTTGCCTATCAATGGAATAGATGTGCCTTTGTCAAAGCCCAAGCAACACAGCAACAGTTGGCTCATTCAGCAGAACAAAATTCCTAAGAGGCAAAACATAAACAGATCTAATAGAAAGCAGAGGATACCGGCACCAATGTCTTCCCTTGAAGGATAGAAGGATGGGCAGCATGAGGGGAGAAGGTTGACGACAAGAGAAATTATGACAAGAGACATGGGCGGAGCCATATTGCCGATGTCGGTTGTGCATCTACCTGGGATCAATTGGGAATAAAAAGGAGCATGAGTAATGAAAATCAGAAACAATAAAAAAACCAAGAAACCATTATATGATTTGGATCCAGCTACAACAATCCGTGAAGTGGGAATTGAAAAAACATCTAGTTTCAGATATGGTAAATGCTAACTATAGCTCATAATGTGGGGAGTATAAAGGATAGAGGGATAATGATGTGAGTATAAAATAAACAATAGTGTGTATTGAATCTTCTATCATTTTATATGTAAACTGTTTCTAGTAGCACCTCAAAGAGTAATCATGCATTGCAAATTAGAATGTTCTGTGGACTATGCAACGATAGCCTGATTGGCAATATAGAATTTGTACCTTCAATCGCTTCTTTGAGGGTCTTCAAGGCAAAACCAATATTCTTGCAGAAGCAATTACCTGCATTACAGGCCTCTTCGCCTTGTCATATTTCTTTGTGCTAAAATTAAACATACGATTTATTAGATATTTGAATGTTGCATACAAAGAATAGCAATAAGATGTACATGCAGAGCCCTCACCAAAATAAAACCTTTGGCTGCTTTAAGAGAGCCTTCTTAGTGTGCACAAAACAAAAAATGACATACATCAAAACAGTTACATTCTACAATACTGAACTAACGGCGAAACATATGACCAAGGGCTACATTTCTAAGAAACAAAATATAAATATGAGTTGGGCACTGCCATGCGAGGCAAATCATTGTGTTAATATTAGGGAAAACCATAGGAATCAAGTTTACAACTTCATACACATAGATGCCATTCAGTTTAGCAAAACATGATTAATAATACCAAAAGGGGAAAAGAAAAGGCAAGAAACTAATAAGACTGCATCGTTATTTAACAGACCAAATTTTAGACTATTTTATTTAGCGTAAGGATAATTACAAATTAATTGATAATGCAAAAAAAGGCCAAGTACCAAATGTATCTTTTGCACTATGAAGGGTATAAAAGGAAGAAAAAAGAGTGGTATCATTCCACTCTTGTTCAATCATCATAAATAGCATATAGGAGTACCAACTATAAAATGATTTGTCGATAAAGCAACAGTTACGTCAGGCAACATAGATTTACCAGACTGCATTTTCACCACCACCCAGGACATTCATGTTACATCACCAGATTCCAAAACATAAATTTGTACAAACTGACACAAAAATCAGAACGAAATGTCCAAAAAGAACACTGAAAGATACACGAATCATCTTAGGCCATCCTGTTTAGTACAACTGTACAAAATCCTGAAACATGTAGCAACAAATTTCAGATATTGTTGTGCCTTTATGTGCTCAGAATGCATAGCTCCTTGCAATAAGGTAATTACTAATTATAGAGATATTATTGATGCTCATGACCAACCAACTATTCCCTTATGATGTATTGAAGTCCACTAACAGTTGATGTATGGTTCAAAGGTAATTTTCTTCAAATAAACCATATTGACTATCTAAAAAGGGTTCAAACTAACAGATCCTAGATCAACTCGAGTGCCTACTCCATTCTGCAATAAACTCGTGACTATATAATCGGATTACTAATTAAGATGCCAAGAAATCAATCATGTGACACACTGGGAAACCATCAGTATCTTTGTTCTAGGTAAATAAATTAATAAATGATGAAGATACCGCAATAAAATGATGAAGTTTATAGGGAAAAATTATTTTGTGCTTGTGAGCTAAAGCTATAAACTGCAATCAAATGAGGCAACTGCTGCTTGATTACGCTTAACCTAGTTAAAGTGCAAAATTATTAACAACTATAAAATGATTTGTCGATAAAGCAACAGTTACGTCAGGCAACATAGATTTACCCGACTGCATTTTCACCACCACCCAGGACATTCATGTTACATCACCAGATTCCGAAACATAAATTTGTACAAACTGACACAAAAATCAGAACGAAATGTCCAAAAAGAACACTGAAAGATACACGAATCATCTTAGGCCATCCTGTTTAGTACAACTGTACAAAATCCTGAAACATGTAGCAACAAATTTCAGATATTGTTGTGCCTTTATGTGCTCAGAATGCATAGCTCCTTGCAATAAGGTAATTACTAATTATAGAGATATTATTGATGCTCATGACCAACCAACTATTCCCTTATGATGTATTGAAGTCCACTAACAGTTGATGTATGGTTCAAAGGTACATTTCTTCAAATAAACCATATTGACTATCTAAAAAGGGTTCAAACTAACAGATCCTAGATCAACTCGAGTGCCTACTCCATTCTGCAATAAACTCGTGACTATATAATCGGATTACTAATTAAGATGCCAAGAAATCAATCATGTGACACACTGGGAAACCATCAGTATCTTTGTTCTAGGTAAATAAATTAATAAATGATGAAGATACCGCAATAAAATGATGAAGTTTATAGGGAAAAATTATTTTGTGCTTGTGAGCTAAAGCTATAAACCGCAATCAAATGAGGCAACTGCTGCTTGATTACGCTTAACCCAGTTAAAGTGCAAAATTATTACACAAGCTATCTAAAATAACTTAATGTGTTAAGACATATTGACATTCAAGTAGATCAATGATACCTGTGACCAAACGATCACACCTTCTAAGAATGCAAGGTGTGCATTATCACATTTGCTGCCCTTAGACAAACGTGTACTGCTAATTCTTGGGATATCTATAAAAGGGAGAAGATTATACAATAGGTAATTACGACATATGAAGAACACGACCATTCATATGAAGAAAGCAAACAGAAGAGGTATGCACCTGGGCTTACGATGTCTATTTAGTTTAAATTTCGCAATGTCGAATAACTAATCTAAGGTCATCAATTGGTAGTGAGGTTCAAGCATAACTTATGATATCTAGACATCCCAGAGTAAATTATTAGTTTCACAAATATGTGAAATATCTAAGAGAGCAGTGGGGAGGATGGGAGAAAACCTGGAGCACGCCACAGACAACCACCAAAACCCTGTGCACTGATGTTGGTTGTCGTCGCTGGCGTAGGGATCTCCTGCCACCCGAACACAAGCCTTTGAGGTCACACCTCAACACCTGCAAATAAGTAACCAGTAGAAGAATAACTGCTCGGGATGACAATAACAGCTGAAGCAAGGTATGTAGTTTTGATTCCTAAAACAATTTCTTCACCACACCAAATAAATAACTTCACACTATATATGTATGACATGCAGGCAGAAAGGGTAAACTCACAAGTGAAAGAACAATAACCTTGTTCCATGTAACGTTGATGCAGATAGGGGTTAAGGATATGAGTTCATACCCGTGAAACATATATGCAGGCACAAGAAATGTAGTGTCACCAATTTCTTTATGATTTTCCATGAGGGCATATCCAGATACTCAATTCTGAGCAGAATACATCCAGTAGTTGAGAAGCAACCATGCTTAGTTAAGAAGCATCCAGTTTTTGGCTGCAATATCACAAAATATGTGTTGGATAGAGCAGAATGGATATTAAGCTTAATTTAACAATTGTATTAAAAAAATAAAAGAGGCATGCAATGCAATTTCTGTTGGCGTAATGGAATATAATTTATTTAGCAGGATGTACAGATAGCTATATTTTCATTTGAAAAAAAAATCTATTGAACACTTTTTAAATTGGTAAGACCTACCAACTTAGCAACAAAATGTGGAAAAACAATCCAGATCAGAAACAATTGAAGGTGGTACAGAAATTAGTATGTGTTTTCTTCCTGTGGAAAATAGAAGAGAATTAAGGTGAAAATCGTCAACCTGGAGATCGGAAGAACATACTTTATTTGTGGACCAATTTTGGTTGTTGCGTAAGAATTTCCTGCCATCCAAATGATGCCACACACATGGAAGGTTACATTCAGTCATATCCTAACCAAAGGCACAGAGAAAATTTCAGAAATTGAGCATTTGTAAACTAATCAATTAACAGTAATAATATATATACAATAGTCACACAAGCAAAGCAAAAATTAAAGAATTAGCAGGACTTTTATGTGTGTCCAATCTGTGAACTCAAACTTTCCAAATAGATACATCAAAGTTTGCTCATCTCTCAACGTACATATCTATGGTAAATAGATGCATACATGGAGCACCATTTAGAAATCGTTATATAGGAAAGCTAGATATTAGGAGCATTTGGCAGCAGATTTGGAGATCATAATAAGATAGAAAAGGCAACAAAAGTCACACGAAAATTCAACTTGTTGCAGCTTCTAGCCGATCCGCCCTATGACCTCACGAATTTCTAATCCAATCTAAAATATGGATCTGCAAAAAGATATCAAACCTGCCTCGCATCGCATGTGTCCCGTTCGATCTGAGGAGTCTGCTCGCGAGCAGAGGAGGTTGCGGCGGAAATCTACGGCTGCCGGAGGTAGGGATAGCGGTGTCCGAGGGAATCGATGGCAAAACGCGAGCCTTCAAATCCCCACGTCCTTCTGGTCCATTCCTATCTCCATTTACAATTTCACATCCTGCTCGTGCTCGGCTATGGCGAGGCTTCTTACCGCAGATCCCCTACAGTTTCTCCCAATACTGCACCTCCTCGTTGTGCTAGACCTAGGCGCCCCCACGGACCAGCGCTCGTGAACCTCCGCGTCGACGGCTCATCGCCGCTCCCGTCAACGCGTAGCATCCTCCGCACGGAGCAAGCTGCGGTTTGGGGAGCCGCGACCCTCCCCACTGGTCCGACAAGGTGTACCGCGTGGAGAAGCAGCGGCTATTGGCGCTGGCGGTAGGCTGCATCAGCGCGAGCTCGGCGAGGGAGAGGACCGGGGAGGGACGGAGCAGGGAGGCGGAGCTGCGAGGGGATTGGGAGAGGAAAGAAGGCAAGGTTGTACACGGTGTCGCCTCCCTGGCCGGCACGCGCGTACGACCGCCCCGGCGTCGCCTCCCTGGTCGCCACGCGCGTACGGCCGCCGGACGGTGGGGGTGGAGTTGGACGGAATTACAGGCCCTACCACCGGGCAAAAAAACGGACGGCCACGATCGATTCACACGTCTATAGGACGGCCAGGAAGCTCTAAGCTCTGAGGAGCGCCGTGGGGGGAGCAAGGAAGTAGTCTTTAGATCAGTGTCACAACTATGTTGAGCTATTTGTGACACACGTATTATGTATGAACAAACTGTCTAGTTGATCTGAAATTTTGAGCTTGGAGATGAACATTAATCAGTGTTGCTTGGAGCTCGGCTGGGCAGCTCTGATCTGTCACAAAGTCCAGCTGTGTTGAGAGGACATGCATGATTAAATCAACAGGTGACAGTCACAATGCACCACAATTAATTGACCGCAGCCTAGTTTTCTTTTTCTTCGATTAGAACATGATTAGAACACGAACGAGCTTTTCTCCGGGTGACCGTGACCGCGAGCGCGACCGAGCAGCTGCTCCCAATCCCCATCTCACGCGCCTCCCAACCCGGCGAGAGCACGACCGAGCAGCGGCGGCGGATGCGGATGCGGTGGATCTTCCGGTTTGGCAAGTAGGTTGTGCTCAGGCAGATGCGGTGCAGGAGGTGCCTCGTCGAGGAGGAGAAGGCCGCCATCCTCATCACGGCCCACTCCTCCAGCGTGATCTACCTCTCTTCCGACCCACACAACAGCAAGCCTGCAAGAGGAGAGTACACCGTCACGCGCCTATCCTCAACCCCATCCGTTCCAAGATTTTAGGATTAGACTACACCGTCTTCTACGGCCAGTTCTGGAGCTCTAACTAGTGTGTTTCCTGGACGACGCAGATGCCTTTGTGAGGCGGCGATTTTCTTCGATTCAGAGGTTCGGTTTCATCCTATTTTTAACTCCGTAGTTGTGTTCTGTCATCTGTATTTATTTGTCCTAGAGATAAAAGTGGAAGACATGTACGCTCGCATATGTATTTTTAGTTTTTTGTTGTTTATTCAAATTTCCATCCAAAACGAACCGGAGAAGCTCCATGTCGATGTTGTTTAATTTGATAATTTTACAGGAATCCAATTTTGGGCGCCACAAACAACATAATAAAATGCATTGGGTTATTAGGTTTGGCGAGTCGAAGATGAGCCGTGCGTCTCAAGGAAGCAGCGGCTTAGGGTAACCCGAGGCGGGAGTGGATGTTTACCGCGACGACGGACACGAAGACAAGCCGTGAGGGAGTCGGAAGAGCACGTCGGCGCATGTGGTAGTGACGACGGACACAAAGACGACCATGTGATGTCAAGGGAAGAAGCGGCTTCTTAGGTTTGACGAGTCGAATATGAGCCGTGCGCCTCAAGGAAGCAGCGGCTTAGGGTAACCCGAGACGGGAGTGGACGTCGTCGCGGTTTACCGTGACGAAGGACACGAAGACGAGCCGTGAGGTAGTCGGAAGTAGACGTCGGCGCAGTAGCAACGACGGACACGGAGACGACCACGTGACGCCAAGGGAAGAAGTGGCTTCTTAGGTTTGGCGAGTCGAAGACGAGCCGTGCTTCTCAAGGAAGTAGCGACTTAGGGTAACCCGAGGCGGGAGTGGACGTAACCGCGACGACGGACACGAGGACGAGCCGTGAGGGAGTCGGAATTGGACGTCGGCGCGTGTGGTAGCAACGACGGACACGGAGACGACCATGTGACATCAAGGGAAGAAGCGGCTTCATAGGTTTGGCGAGTCGCGAAAACGAGCCGTGCGTCTCAAGGAAGCAGCAGCTTAGGGTAACCCGAGGCAGGAGTGGATGTCGTCGCGGTTTATCGTGACGACGGCCACGAAGACGAGCCGTGAGGCAGTCGGAAGTAGAGGTCGGCGCGGTAGCAACGACGGACACGGAGACGACCATGTGACACCAAGGAAAGAAGCGGCTTCTTAGGTTTGACGAGTCGAAGACGAGCCGTGCGTCTCAAGAAAGCAGCGGCTTAGGATAACCCAAGGCGGGAGTGGACGTCGTCGCCGTTTACCTTTGGAACACAGTTAATTTGCCTTTGGAGCACAGTTAACCACCTCGATCGTGTCGCTCAAGGCCCATCAACCAAACAATCAATCGATTTAATTCCCCGCGGGTAAACAGTGGATTTAAATGAGGCCGATCGGGCAAGCATCGATCGACACCTTCGATCGGTTTCATATGCGTGTGTGTGTGCACGCTTACATTCTTCTAACAGTGTGGTTCTCCAAGACTTAAAAGCGGCGATGTAAACGGGCACCCGTTTTCTTACATCTCCAAAGACGACGCCGATCGCGCGACATGGGCTTGTCGTGGTGGCCATGGTGTTGCCGCACGCTTTTACATCTGCAGTGGCACAGGGTCCTGTGCGCCGCCCGTTGCGGCAATTCACGGGAGTGCCGCGCACCCTGCACGCGGACGAAGATAAGCCGGGCCGTGGCCCATCAGGCTTTTTTTGCGTTTTTCGCTTTTTGTTTTTTCTTTTCTATTTTTCCTGTTGTTTTTCTTCTGTTTCTTTTTCAGATTTAAATAACATTTAAAAAGGGATAAATTTGAAATTTGAACAAATTTAAAATATGAATAAATTTAAAATCTGAACAAATTTGAAATATGAATAGTTTTCGAATCAAATTTTTTTTTGGAAAAAATGAATAAAAATTTAAAATCTGAACAAACTTCCTTTTTCTTTTCTGTTTTCTTTTTTCTTTTCAGTTTTTTGTTTGTTAAATTTATTTATGATTTTGAAAAATGTCCAGTTTTGAAAATTTGTACAAATTTAAAATATGTTCAAATTTAAAAATTGTTCAGTTTTGTATAAAATGTTCAAAATAATTATTTTTTCAAATTTAAAATTTTCTTAAAATTGAATAAATTTTAATTTTGAACATTTTTCATCGCTAAAACAATTTTCAACTTTAAACAGAAAACGTCGGTGAACGAAAACTATTTTGATCTTTTTACAAATCAACAGAAAATGTTGGTGAACAAAAACTATTTTGGAACAATTTTAAAAGGGAACATAAAATATCGGTGAACAAAACCTATTTTTGAACGATTTTAAAAAGTGAACAAAAAAGGTCAGTGAACAAAAATTATTTTTGAACAGATTTAAAAAGTGAACAAAAAAAAGATTTATGTACGAAAGTTATTATTGAACGATTTTAAAAGTGAACGATAATTATTTTTGAACGATTTTAAAAAGTGAACAGAAAATGGTCGGTGAACAATAATTACTTTTGAACAAATTTAAAAAGTGAACAGAAATTTTTTATGAACAAAAGTTATTTTCGAACAATTTTAAAAGTGACGAAAATGATTTATTTTTGAACGATTTTTAAATTGAACAGAAAAATTAAAAATGTCGGTGAACAAAAAATATTTTTGAAGTGAACAGAAAATATCAGTGAACGGAAACTATTTTTGAACGATTTTAAAAATGAACAAAAACATATCGGTGAACAAAAACTATTTCAAAAATGAATGAACTTTTTAAATTTGAAAGATAAACATTTTTTGAATATGAACAAATTTTAAATGTAAACATTTTTTGAAACATTTTTCAAAAATCATAAAAAAGTGAAAATGAGAAAAGAAAAAATATTGAAAAAAACGAAAATTAAAAATAAAAAACAAAACAAAAAATATACGAAAACAAAAAAGAAATAGAAAAGAAACGAAAAAAGTAAAAAAAAGAAAAACGAAATTAAAAAAGGGAACAGAAAAAAAGAAAAACAAAAAAGAAAGAAAAGAAAAAGAAAACAAAATTTCAAATTTGAACAAATTTAAAATCTGAGCATTTTCAAATCTGCTTTTTAAAAAATAATTTTGAAAAAGTAAAGTAAAATAGAAAACAAAAAGTAAACCAAAAAAAAGAAAAAGAAAAAGGAAAACAAAAACAAAAGAAAAAGAAAGAAAAGAGAAACAAAAAAATGTAAATGGGCCGGCCATGAAGCCAGGGCGGTACGCCAGCAGCTCAACCAAGGTGCGCGGCGCGAGCTTGTCATGCCGCAAGGAGCGGCAAATAGGGTTTGCCAGTGGCACATGCGTTGTTGGTCGACTTGGCCACGTGGGCCCCGAAATTCCACAATAGCCCATTTACTCGGTTACTGGGCCCAGCTGAAAGCAGCGTGTAATCTATTCTCATCAGGGAGCTCCTATTTGATGCGTTTTGCTTCAGCGAGCGCAGCGACGCCTGAAGGAGGATGTGCTGGGCCCGGCCTGCTTGCTTCCCGTGGTCATCTTCTTCCCAAACATGGCCACCCGTCTCCACTCCACCTCGACGGGAGATTTGATGATAACCCCCCAGGCCACTTAAACCCCACATGTCGGTGACTCACTAAAGGGGCATATGATCAAGGATTTGTGAACAAGGGGGTTATCATCAATTGTCCCCACCTCGACCCCTCGCCTCCAATGCCGGCCGGACCGCCTGCTGCCGCCACCCGCAGTCGGCCCCACTCCCGCGGTGCCTCGCTGCCCCGCCCTCCTCGATCCACAACCCACCGTCGGTCTGCCGCCGCCCATGACCTCCCTCTAAATTCCCCCTCCGGCGAGCCCCAAACCCAAATCTCGTCGCCGGCGAGCTCCTCGTACCCCCAACTGCACCGCACCCGCCCCGCCCCCCAGATAATTTTCTTCCTCACCTACGCTAGCGACGCCGCGGCCAGCCGTGTCGTCCCCGTCTCTGGTGAGGTCCAGGCCTCGCCTCACCGGCGACACCGCGACCAGCCGCGTTGTCCCCGTCTCCGGTGAGGGTTGGCGCGTGGTCACCTTCTTCGTCCCCGATCACCTCCTTCCTCCCTGACAGTTGCCTAACAGGCCAGGCCCAACTTCAGGCTCGCTGTACAATTTGGGTACACGTAATGACGATAACTGACGTAATAGGCGTCAAATAGGATTTGCCTTCTCATCGAGAGGAGACAGGACGAGAGGAGGATTTGTTCATCTCCTACGTCAACGGCGACACCAAAATTCGGCGCGCTCGTCTCCGTCACCAACGACGAGAATCTGGAGCGCCACGTCGTCGAGTTTGACCGCCTCCGCTTCTTTCACTCCGCGTCTAGATCTGGCGGCGGCTGAAGATCCGCCAGTCGTCGTGGAGGTGGCGACGGAGGAGACCGCATCGACGCCCTCGGCCGTCTCCTGTAATACCACCAACACACGAACTCCGACTCCCACTTTTGCGCAGATGGCTACTCTGCTACTGACAGTCGCTTCTACTTTTTGATGTTTTTTCTTCTCAGCACATGGAGTCGGAGGTGAGGCTGGAGATGAGGAGCGACGGCTGCACGACCTGCTCAGGCTCAACCCGCAGACCTTCGCCAAGGCTCCCCTCGAGTCCCACACTGTGTCGGAAATCATGGAGGTAAGAACGACTTCATGCTTGAGCTTGCCATTTTAGTTGAGAAATTTAGTCGTGACTTTCTTGTGATTTATATTCTATATATATGTTGTAAGGTTAGCCTACCCCAACTTGTTTGGGACTCAAAGGCTTTGTTGTTGTTGTTGTTGTATATATGTTGTAAGGTTAAATATGGTACATCTGATCATCTGTACAGCTGGTTAAATTCGTAGAATATCATTGGCAACTCAAGTTGAGTTGTTCCCTCTCCTAGCTTTGCCGCCACACTGTCCCAACACTGCCCTGTCTGCTTCTCCACAGCCTTCTCCTCACGGGTATGCCTCCTCCACACTCAGGTATTGATGCAAAACCTAGCTCTCTTGTTCTTGTTAGGGACATTATAACTGGGTACTCTAGGAACTCTCTCACACATTCAAATTTTCTCATATTTCAGCATGTGGAAATGATAAGGAAGCACTAAACATCAGAAGCTACAGAACTGAATTCTCTTCTTTGCTGGACAGAGGCAGAAGTACAACTCTAACATTACATTATTCTCGCTCATATATTCTAATTTCTTCTTTTGTTCCATGTTGTGCTGAATGTGTGTATGAGTCTCCACCTTGCTTTGTTAAACTAAGCAAACACATGCATACTGTTTGATTATTCACTATGGTATGACCGAGAGAAACCACAACAATATATTTTGATCCCCATCTGCTTCATTAGCCATCGGACCTTGCAGGTTATCCCATCGCTCTAACGGGCTCAATTTGCTAAATATTTGTTGCGGTGTTATTTCGTTTGTCTCCTGATTCTAATTCTCTCTCTTTCTTATGTAAGTTGTTGCCTTCGGTCAGGAGTAGCGCCTCTGGACTAAATTATTGGGAGTGTTGGGCTTCAAACCTTGACAGTCAAGGTGCTGCCAACTCTATCTCACCAAAACTTTCTGGGAAATGATTTTTCTACGGAAGTACTTAGGCTGTGTTTGGATGTATGAATTGGAGGGCTTGGAATTGAATTGAAACGAATACCAAATCATCCTAGGTATTGAATTGGGTTCTAATACCAATTCTGGTGTTTGGTTTGTAAAATATTGGTACTTGGAATCGATTAGAGGAGTGAATTCCAAATTTGTGTTTGGATGTATATCTAAAATTGAATTCGGGCAAGGAGGAGTTCCTGCAGGATTTAGCCGGAGTTGAGGAAGAACAGGGTCCGAAGATGGCCCTCGAGCAAGATGTCGTCGCCGTTCCCCTTCCTGCCGGCCACCATGTGCCCTCCCGCCGCTCGTGTCCGGGCGAGGTGGAGGAGCGGCCGACGGCACACGGGACGGGCTCGGGCGGAGCGATGCGGTGTAGGCGTTGCGCGGACGGAGGAGGTCGACCGGCGGGAGCAAGGTGAGCCGGGCTCAAGGAACGAAGGCGTGCGGGCGAGCTCGGGCGGCGGGAGGCGGGGCCGACGAGGAGAGGAGAGAGGAGGCGGCGGGAGGCGAGGAGCAGAGACGAGGAGGCGGCGGAGGAGGTCGAGGGGCGGAGGAGCTCGACCGGTAATTCCACACAATACCGAGGGGAGAGGCTCGGAATTGCGGGAGCTCAACTCAACACGCGCGGAAGCGGGCTCGGAATTGGCTGCCATTTCCAGCCCGAATTCTATGGACATCCAAACAAGTGAATTCGGGCCTCCCAATTCCAGAAAGCCAATTCCAGGCCTCAATACCAACATCCAAACACAGCCTTAGTATACTTTGAGCACATCGCATATGTAGATATAGCAGATAATTTATACGGGTGAGTGCAGTTTTTGTTGTTGTTGTTGTGATAACACATATTGTTGAACATTATAGTTATTTTAGCTACTTGATGGAAGGAACATACGTTACACTATTGAGACGGTGGAAGATATATGGATATTATTCATATGAGTAATGTGCTTGTTCGATACTCTCTATCATATTCTTGTATTCGTACTATGTGATGTTAAATAGCGCATATTTCATAAATTTTTGTGGCAACCAATACATATTGTAAGTTTGGTCTTATGAAAACATCACCTACAAATATTATTTTCTTTCTTCTATTTATCCTGCCATTGTCGGTAGCACTTCATTCTTTTTCATGCAAACATAACATTGATTTTTCAAGCTTTGATTTACTTACGAAAATTCATATCATTTATTAAATATGCTTCCCCACTAGGTTGGTGCAGCGGTAGAGCCTCACCGCCTGTGACCGAGAGGTCCCAGATTCGAGTCGCGGTCTCCTCACATTGCACTTCGTGAGGGTAAGGCTTGCCACTGACACCTTTCCCCAGACCCCGCACAGTGCGGGAGCTCTCAGCACTGGGTACGTCCTTTTATTAAATATGCTTCCCCACTAGGTTGCCCTCCATTTTCAACAATCCAAATAAATTTACATCCAGCCCTAAAAATCTATTTTTCTACTAGATGGGCGTGACAACGCGTGCCTACATGATCTAGTTTAGATAAGGATCCGAAACGCCAGCAAGAAAACGATCCACTTAACTTCCTAGCTCCATCGTCCAACACAAAATAAAATCAAAATTGGAGACAAGCACGTGCTCGTACCTCATAGACTTTGGTTCCTCCAAATACATCACATGAACAAATTAACCTATTCATATGCTACACCATAAAAGCAAATCGAGATAAAAAAAAGTCACCAAAATTGGATATCCAAAGGAACTGGGAGAAGAAATTAACATGCATGAGACTGCGCTGCCTCCTTTTTAGCTGCTACTGTCCGCGTCCTCTATTTTTTTTCACAGGATTCCACTCGTCCGATCATGAGATATAATGGGGAGCTCCTAAAATCTCGTTCCTACCACCTACCTTGTGTCTCTATCGTCCAATATCATTGTGACTTCTCGCTCCTTTCCATGTCCTCCCTTCCTCCCGAGCCGACGATAATTGGAAATACCATTTCATAGACAAATGCAAGTGTGTCGACAGTAGAAGGTAGCCACACTGGACATATGACTTGATGTGGTATGCATGGATCCAGGAACAAATGCTCTATGATTACTCTTTAGAATTACTTCTTAAAATTGTTATAAAAATAAGTAGCATACTAACGGCAGCACAAAAGCTAAAATTAGTCATGGTCGTGGCGATACAAGACTAGAGGGCCACTGACTAAGCATAATATAATGTCTCAAATTTGCTTGAACCCTAATCAATGGATTTGAAAATAATCGTATATATTTTCGTGGCAACGAACGGATATTTAGCTAGTTTGTATATTAGTTCCATTGCTCTGGTGTGTACTGTACAAGTACCGAGTCAAATCTCAAATCTCAAATCTCAAATCTCAAATCTCAATGCAAGTAGTGGTGCACATTCCATTCTACCCAACACGCAACTAAAAATGATACTCAGATTTGTCCGTATGTCTATCTAATGCTCAGCTAACGTGGTAGCGGAGAAAAAAGAAAAACGAGAGTGCACACCCTCCCCAGATCCGTCCAAAGGCGTCAATTTCCGGCAACGGCCGCATCTCCTCCTATCGGCTCGCTGCATGTGGTCGTTGTGATCAAACTCTCGCTCACTTTCCGTGCGTGCGTGATCAAACTCTGGCTCACTTTCGTCACGGGGCTCCTATCATTAGAGTCAACTATAAATTGATTATGATTATTAATACGTGGAAGGATATAATTTCCTTGATAGGAATTTACCAAGCTGTCCTCAGGCCAAACTCTGGCCCAAACTATATTGACCATCGGATCACCTTAAATCATGCTTAGTACGATGTGCCGTAAAAAACCTCTTAATTTTGTATATGAATTTGGTCCAAACTAATTCCATAGATCTAATCAGCATTTGCTCTCTGGCATCTCGAAACACAATAACTAATGCATAATTGCGCTCATTAGCATCACAACTTACGAACAGTATACTACCAAACAAGAACAAGTTGGTGAACCATGTTATTGGCTTGCCCAAGGGCTACGACCAAGGGCCATTCAGCAATCGACAAGAAGGACGGTCTCTATTAATTAATGGTGGTTATCGAAGCATATTCTTAGTATTAGAACCAAGCAAATCCATTTATCTAAGCCATTAGTTGTTTATCTGTTTCTACTTTTTTGTCATGTCATCACCTAACTCCAGATCTTAGAATACTGTCATCTTATTGTTAGACTTCGCTTTCTATCGTCTCATATCTTTGATTTGCTCAAATGGCTAGAAATGAATTCCTCCTTTTTGTTGTCCTTAAGGTACAGTGGTAATGCATGCTTTGATTACGTTAATGAAAACATCAGAATTTGCCGTTTTATCTGCCCAATATTGTTCGAAATATCAAGCTCATCTCATCAAGCGTTTAATTAACTGGCCAGATAATTAATTTACATTCTCAATGCGCCAAGATTTGCACAGCTTACCGACCAGGCACATGCGGCTTTCCTTGGCATCTGTGCGATGGTGATGGCCATGTGTCTTCTTGACAGATGCCACATGCTAAAACCTTCTGTGATGAGGTGCGCCAGGCCCTAACCATCTTGTTTAGATCGACCATTTGACCCCCCCCCCCTCCACCCCCCGCGCCGCCGCCCCGAGCGCGGCGGCCGGGGCACCCCTGCTCCGCTCTCCCCCCCTCGGCCGCCTCCCCGTGCTCCCCCCCTACCGTCGCCGCCGGAGGGCACTGCTTGGGCGTTGTCTGAGCAGTACCGGCGGCGGCGGCCCTCCTCTCCCCGCGCGGCGGTCGACCGGCTCGGGCGGCGGCGACTTCCGGCGGCGCTCCTAGGCTGGCCGCGGTCCGGTTGGTGCCGGGTGGACTAGAGACGGTGGTGCTGCTCCTTCAGCGGCAAGGTGCTCGCCCGGCGGCCGACGGCGCCTCTGCGCCCTAGATCTGGGCCAGGCGGGCCCGATCTGGGCCAGGTGGGCTGGAGGCGTCCCTACGGTCCAGGTTTCGGTCAGGAGGGCCCGATCTGGGCCTGGGGAGGGCTGGCGGCGACCCTGTAGCTCCGGCTCGGCGACACCTTCGACGGACTATGGATGGATTCAGGGTAGGGGTAGCAGTGTAGGTGGCCCGCCTGCTGCAGTGCGGCAGTGGGGGCTTTGCGGGTCCGTTTGGGGCCCGGCCGGCCCTGCTGGGGGTGGTTGTACGGCGGTGCGCCTGCTGCAGTGCGGCGGCGGGGCTTCACGGGTCCCCGGGAGGTTGCCCGGCCGGACCTGGCCGGGAGTTTGCCCGGTTTGCCCCTGCTACTGCACCCGGTCGGCTACTGCCTCGGCAGTGGAGGTTGGTCCCTCCCGCGCGCTACTGTTATACCACCGTCCGACGGGCCTGGTTTGCCCTTGTTGCTGCACCCGGTCGGCTACCGCCATTGGCGGTGGAGGTCGGTCCCTCCCGCGTGGCTACGTCTCTGCTGCTTCCGAACCTGGTGTGCCCTCCTAGCCCTGTCGGCTTCGTTTCGTTGTCCACAGTGAGACAGCGAGGGTGATCGCAAAACCGTGGTGGCGCATGCTGGTGGGCGGCAATTTTGGTGGAGTGCTTCGGTGTGTCGAGGGCTGTGTTTTTTGGGATGCGGGAGAAATCCCTGCCGGCTTGCCGGCACCGACGCGGTGACGCCTGCGGGTGTCGCCACACCTTCTTGAAGGGTGTCGGATGTACTCCTTCTCCACGTCCCTCCGCGTACCGGGGGAAACCCTAGGATTCGTCCGGGCAGTAACGGCGTCGTTGTCGTGGTCCTTCTTGAAGGTACTGCTTGGTACGCGATACTTCGAAGGACAAGGATCGTGGTGGGAAGTCTCCGGAGGGCGCAGCGGTTGCGGATCATTTTCGTTTCGTCGATCTACCGTTGTTAGCGTTTTTTTCTTTTTCTTTCTCTTTCTTTTCTCTGTTTTCTCTCCTTTCTCTTTTGGGCTTGGTTGTGCTGCAGCCCCAGCCTGGTGTATGTGGTCGTTTGCTTTATTTATAAAGCGGGGCGAAAGCCTGTTTCGAGGAAACCTTCTGTGATGCCCCTAAAAAAATGTGATACAGCTAATCGCATACAACTTCTATGAAGATGTTAACAAATATTCAAAACAGAGCGTTGAATGGATAGACATTCAAAAACATTAAGCTCCAGAACCATTAGCTGTTAACTGGCTGGGACATTGATTTTATTTAAAATGTGGATGGGCCAAAACTTGCACATCTCAAACATGGCCAGTAGGCTAGGTCTTGCAATTAATTTTACTGTTCCATTATTTTTACTTATGGCATCGGAATAATGCACCGATGAATACTATTAGTATGAATCAACTTATTCCACACTCATCAACCATATCTACTCAGCATTTGCACTCTTGTCTCCAAGCCGAAAGTCAATGCATAATTGCGGGTGTTAGCATCACCACATGACACATGTTACCTTTTTTTTAGATCGAAGGCACTGACAGTGCCTAGATATAAATTTAAAGCCTCACGGCCCCAACACGATACAAAGAAAGGTAGCTGCTGAGTATACCAACTTAAGAGTGATTACAGACCAAGACGAAAACAAGTTCAAACTAGGGGATAATAGGACACAGCCACTGCCACATAACAAGAAGATTAGGTTCCAGCTCCGGGTGCTTGCGGCTTCGTGTATGTATCGGTGAAGAGCTTCTTAAGCAGGAGTAGTAGCTCGTCGAGCAGGTCCTTGGTCCTTGCCTTTTGCAGCGGCCTCCACAACTACAACATGATCATGAATTTGAAAACACAATCAGCTGGTTGGTTAGGGAACTTGGCTTCTATAGTGTACTTATTACGAGTTAGCCATAAGGACCAGCATTGACTAGAGAAGAGCAGCCACAGAATACGTCGGTAAACATAGTGTGTGATCACCATGAACTTGACGAAAGCTGGTAGCCCTAATTAAGATGACGTTGGCGTTGTGAGGCATCTCATAGTCGACCAGGTAGAAGAAGATAGCTTCTCCGACGTCCCAAACGTCATGGGAAGGGTAACCTGTCCAATGGCCTCAAAGAATGCGTCCCCACCACGCTGAATGATTCTTATTTTTTGGCATGCATGTATTAGTAAATAAAATTTATAAATTTTGTCTTAATAAATACTCCCTCCGTCCCAAAAAGGATGTCACAAATTTGGTAAAATTTGGATGTGTCTATATACTAAATAGTGTCTACATACATTCAAATTTGGATAAATCTGTGACATCTTTTTTGGGACAGAGGGAGTACATAAATGAAATGTACAGGAAAACAAATCGAATTATTAGGCATCGGCTAAAGGAAAGAGGCCGAAGTGTTGCTACAATGAGTAGCAGTTTCGATCTGATGCTGCCATCTGCATCGCGACCACCCCGATCACCACCGCCGTTGCCGGAGGGCCACTGAAATGAACCTAGCGGCCGTACGGGATTGAAGTTCAGAGGTTGACGGGCAAATGGTGGCCCAGTAATAGCCGACTCGACCCAGATTATGGCGGTTCGTCCACCTCACCAATGGACATGGTGATATTGGAGTCTGACCACGTTTACCCACGCCCAGGGAACCAGCCGCCGCACGGCGACTCACAACTCTTCGCCGGAGAACGACAGCATGCGCGCGGGAATGAGCGCCTCCACGATCCTCTCCCCGCCGGGGAAAGCGCAGAGGTCAATGTTGGGCCCAAGTACGAATCTAGAGACAGAACGGGAGAGCAAGAGAGAAGGGGAGGTGTGTGTATGAACAAACTGTTTGCCTCAAATTTTTGTTCTCTATTCTTCCCTTTAAATAGCCGGCCGGGGCAAGCCATAATTACAAAGTCCACTATCCAGTCACATCCGACTTGACATGCTAGGATCTATACTACGTCATGCCATACCGTCACTGTTGACGATGTCATGACTCGAGTTCACTGTGGATGACGCCACAGACTCGGCTACACTGTAGATGACATGCATCTATCACGTCCCATCTACCTACTCTGTACGGACTGTACATTTGATCAGGGAGTCGGCTGTTTGACTTCCTCGGCTTCTACCGCCGAGTAGGAACACCCTCCGACTCGATGACTCGACTCGGGACACTCCCCAAGTCGGCACACTCGTCTGACTCCTCGGACCCAACAAAGGTTCGAATCCTCGGAGCTGGTCTAGAACACAAGCCTATTCCAACAATCACTCCCTAGACTTGAGTTCCGGCGACAACTCCACCATGCCGATCCTTGAGCATAGCTCCACCAAGCGGAGTCGTCCAAGTGGCTTGGTCAGCATGTCGGCGAGTTGATGTTCGGTGGGCATGAACTCCAACTCGATCTTCTTCATCTCCATGCAGTCTCGAATGAAGTGGTACTTCAGCTCGATGTGCTTTGAGCGCTCGTAGAAGACGGGATTCTTGGTGAGCGACGTAGCCGACTTGTTGTCGACCTTGAGCACGACCTGCTCAGCTTCGCCGCTGATGAACTCGGCCAGCAGCCGAACTAGCCAGATCCCCTGGCAAGCAGCCATGGCAGCAGCCATGTACTCCGACTCGCAGCTTGAGAGGGCCACGATCTTCTGCTTCTGGGACTGCCAGGTCACTGGGCTGCTCCCCAGCAAGAACAGCATGACAGACGTACTCCTGCGTGAGTCGGTGTCCCCACCCAAGTCGATGTCGCTTAAGCCGACTAGGCGTGGTGCACCTGCACTTCTGCCGTACCTACATCCGAGTCGAGGTGACCCGACGATGTAGCGTAGGATGTGCTTCACAGCTGGGTCGGCTCCTTTATGAAGCGAGACACGAACCCGACTGCGATGGTCAGATTTGGTCGAGTGTGCACCAAGTACCGGAGGCTCCCAACGATGCTCCAGTACGTGGTCGCATCCGTCGGTGGAGCTGTGCTGTTCTTGGATAGCTTGAAGTGCGGTTCCATGGGCACATGGCAGGGGTTGGACCCGGCCATCCCCACCTTCTCCAGCAGCTTCTGGGTGTAGGCCGCCTGCGAGATGTCGATCCCGCTTGGCCCTTGTCAGACCTTAATGCCGAGGTAGTAGCTCAGCAGTCCGAGATCGGACTTCTGGAATAGGCTCTTTATCTCCAGCTTGAACTCGTCGATGTCACTGGAGTCGGAGCCTGTGATCACCAAGGCACCGACGTAGACTCCTACTAGGAGTT
>QRDG01000532.1:0-79413 GCA_012064385.1 Puccinellia tenuiflora | reverse complement strand
ACGCAAACTCGCACTAGCACGGCGGCACATGGATGCCTGCAGGCTGCAGCTAACGAAACAGTCGCCGGTGATGCCCAGCCCATCCACCCTGGGACGTGCGGTGGTATCCATCGGCGTCAGTAGAGCTCCCTCGCTTAAGTACTTACTAATTTGCAAGCCCTAGCTCGCAGATGTTCTCCGTCTGTGTCAGTCCTAACTGGGGTTTTAGAACTTGTTCAGACAAACTAAAAGTCCCTAACCATTGTATATTCTTGGAATAAAAAATCTCCATCATCCATCATTTTCTGGGATATTAACTTCATCACTAACCACAGAATAACAAGCAGCCTTTTATTCCACTTGTGGATCAATGGCGCTTATCGCGAGCACAAGCTCGCTCAAATCATCTGTAAAAAAAAGCCGCTCAAATCCAGAGTTAAGACACTTTTTTTCTTTTTTTTCGAAATGGGGAATGAAACCCCGGCATCTGCATCAAGCATCAAGCGATGCACACAGCCATTTATTGCAGAGTGTTCATAAGTATCAATTATTACAAATCATGGATCACATAAGGTTAAAAAAAAATCAATCATCAAAACATAATCAACATATAGCAACTAGACATGCGTAATGCCATTAATATATGCTGCCACGAAGCCGGGCTGAAGATATCCCGAGCGACCATCAGGAGCCGTGAACATCCAGTAGCCATAAATTCCCACTGATCCGACGGGAGAAGGAAGGCCCAAAGTTGAATCCAATGAGCTGCCAAATTGATAACATGCATAACATGAAAATTCCGTGCTCTGTTAAAGATAAGATTATTTCTGCAATTCTAAATTGCCCAACAAATGGCTGAAACGTCTATACGAATACGAGCCTTTGTTTGTTTGTCGACTCCATTTAACCAGTTACCAAAAAAATTAGTAATATTAGTCGGTGGAGTGATATTATAAGTACTGTAAACAACTGTCCAAATAATTTTGGCGAAAGGAAATTCAATAAATAATTGTTCTACTGTCTCCTCCGAGCCACAGAAAGAACATTTTGTGCACCCTTGCCAACGCCGTTTAGCGGGATTATCTTTAGTAAGCAACACTTTTTTATTAAGAAACCACATAAAAACTTTTATCTTGAGTGGAATCTTAAGTTTCCATAAATATGTTTGAAGTAATCTAGTATGACCATTCATCAAATCCTCATACATCGATTTAACTGAAAAGATTCCTGAAGCGGTTAACTTCCACACAAAGCGGTCTGGAGTCTGAGATAGATCAACATCCATAAGTCGAAGACATAAGTGTGACCACGCAACCCAATTATCTCCTGTCAAAGATTGACGGAAACTCATGAACCGAGATGTTCTTCCTATTGGTGATGTTATAAAGGGATGGATATTGAGCTTGCAGCGACTGATCACCTAGCCATGTAACCTCCCAAAACCGAATTGTCTTACCATCCCCAAGTTGGAACTTTCCCTGTTAAAGAAATCATCTTTGACTTCCATAAGTCCTTTCCAAAAAGGTGAATCTGTCGGTTTTGCTTGAACTTCTGCTAAAGTTTTATTAGAGAGATACTTGTTATGCAGCAATTCCTGCCAAATACCCTCCTCGTTGATCAACTTACTAAGCCATTTACTCAGTAAGCAGCGATTTTTTAATTCTAAGACTTCAATACCTAAGCCCCCTTGATCTTTCGGTCGACAAATCATGTTCCATTTGGTAAGCCTATACTTACGTTTATGCTCGTCGCTTTGCCAAAAAAGCGAGAGCGATAGTAATCTAGTCTTTTCCTTACCCCAACTAGTACTTGAAGAAAAGATAACATGAACATTGAAAGGCTTGTCTGAACCGAGTTGACTAGGATTAATCGGTCTCCGTATGAGAGCAATTTCCCTTTCCAACAACTTAATTTTCCTTCGAAACGAGTCTCAACTGGCCAGAGTTAAGACACTGCTTTGCTTTCTAGTACCATGCATGTTCCGAAGCTTCGGAGAGCACGCAAAGACGGCAAGAAAGCGAGGGCAAAGAAGATGATGCTCCTGGTCGCGTTCCGCTTTTGTTCCCCAAAAGCGATCGATCGAGGACTGTGGTGCGCTGCGCACAACGGCACAACCGGCCGCAACCATTTTTACATGCATTCTCCATCGTCAACTAACCAATCACCCGGTGCGCCTCACATTCCGTGCGTTTAGATTGGAGCAGTACAGTACGAAAACGATCACTACACGACCGGCAGTGAGTCCAGCAACCGATCGAGCGCCTATAAATACAGCATTGCCTCTAGTGTGTTTGTCCTGTCACTTAGCTTGATCACATCTATTGTTGATGCTACTCTACGACTGTGTGCTCCCTGTTAATTTTGTCCTAGTCGCCCGAGTTTAGAGACCGGCGCCGGCGGGTATGGGTCTCTTGTTCGCCAGGAGTTTTACTGCTCTCCTACTCCTCTGTGTCATTCTCCCTTGCCATGCCAAGCTCGCGGCCAAGTTCTACGCCAAGACGTGCCCAAACGTGGAGGCCATCGTGCGGTCGGTGATGGTGCCCGCCGTCGCCGCCGAGCCGCGGATGGGCGCGTCCATCATCCGGCTCTTCTTCCACGACTGCTTCGTCAACGTACGTGAGTCCATCGCCCTTGTCGTATGTCCTTGCCTAGCTAGCCTGCTTCCTGAGTGAGCTTAACAAGTACGCGGGCGGCCGTTTATTTGCCCAGGGATGTGACGCATCGATCCTCCTGGATGACACGCCGACGTTCACCGGCGAGAAGAACGCCGGCGCGAACGCCAACTCAGTCCGCGGCTACGAGGTGATCGACGCCATCAAATCCAAGGTCGAGGCGGCCTGCAAGGCCACCGTGTCCTGCGCCGACATCGTCGCGCTGGCAGCTCGCGACGCCGTAAACTTGGTGAGTAGTGCACACGTACCTTACAGCTAGCTCGCGTATGTGTCACTACTGACGCCAATTAATCTGCACGCACGGCAGCTCAGGGGCCCGACGTGGAAGGTGCCGCTAGGCCGGAAGGACTCGCGAACGGCGAGCCAGAGCGCGGCCAACGCCAACCTCCCGGGACCCGGCGCCAGCGCCGCGTCGCTCGTCTCGGCGTTCGCGGCGAAGGGGCTCTCGGCGCGGGACATGACGGCGCTGTCGGGCGCGCACACCGTGGGGCGCGTGCGCTGCGTCTTCTTCCGCGGGCGCATCTACACCGAGCCCAACATCAACGCCACCTTCGCGGCGACGCGGCGGCGGACGTGCCCGCAGAGCGGCGGGGACGGCAACCTCGCGCCGTTCGACGACCAGACGCCGGACACCTTCGACAACGCCTACTACACGAACCTCGTGGCGCGGCGCGGGCTGCTGCATTCGGACCAGGAGCTGTTCAACGGCGGGTCGCAGGATGCCACGGTGAGGAAGTACAGTGGCAATGCGAAAATGTTCGCCGGCGACTTCGCTAGGGCCATGGTGAAGATGGGTGGCCTCATGCCGGCGGCCGGGACGCCAACGGAGGTCAGGTTGAACTGCCGGAAGCTTAACTAACTATAGGATGGTGGTTACGCATTGTCTGTTTGTGACTAAGATAGATCACACGCTTTATGAGATTGTGACCCGCAGACGCGAGCAGGAGTGTTATATCCTTCATTTGGTATGGCCGCCTGATACTTCATTTGCTATGGCCGCCTGATAATCAGTTCCTACAGTAGTAGTTTGGTCCTTGTTCAGGGTGATAATCAGTTCGTACAGTAGTAGTTTGGTCCTTATTCAGGGTTCAGCAAAATCAAATACGTAGTGCATGCTCTTTACTGAAGTAGAAGAGTCTCACATACGAGAAGTCAAGGAACTACGGTTAAAATGGAGCCTGTTTAATTTAAACGGACTGGCCTGGCTAATCAAGATGGGCTGGCCTATCTAATCTAAATGGGCCAGTCTGACTAATCTAAATAGGCCTGGCTGACTAATTTAAATGGACTGGGCCTGTCTAAATCTAAAACTTGTTCCGTTTCGAGGACCCCACGACACGAAACGGATGATATCATAGTTTTTGGGGATGACGTCATAGTTACCGTCATTAATATTAGTCCGTTCTGGGTCTCCGCTATATGCATCTATCACGACAGTTTTCCCTTGGTTGATGCTAACCATCTACCACGGATTCCGTGGACCGTGATAGATTGTTTTGCCACGCGCCATCTATCACGATACCCCGGACGTGGTTGAATAACTTTAACCACGAAAAATGGCTCTTCAATCATGAAAATTGAGCGTGGTAATAATAGCGCGCTATTTCGGTGCTAATAGCACGTTATAGCATATCTAGAGAGTCCATGCTAAATTTTAGTCGTTTTGCTTGTTATTGCGAAATAGCATGCTATATCGCGCTAAAACGTTATAACATTAGCACGCTATTTTTTTCTAGCACGCGAAATAGATTGTGTTCATGATTATTAGCTAGTCATAGAGCTCAAGATAAATTTAGCTTTATTATAAAAAAATACTATGCAATATATATTAAAATAAATATAGTCATTCCATAGAAATTGTGCATGTTGCCGTAAAATAGGTAGTATGCAACGCTAGCAATCTATATGTCGGCTGGGTTGCTCCTGAGCGGAGCCCTCGCATGCCGCCCGAGGAAGACCACCCCAACCGCCCAATCCCATCGCCTCACCGAATGAGGGCACCACACGGCTAGTGGCAGCAGTGGGGCGCTCTCTCGTCCCCATATTCACTTCCCCAATCCCCCTTGATCTCTGTGGGCAGAAGGCCATCACACGGCTTTCAGTGGCGGTGAGTCCCTCTCCCATCACCAATCTACTCGCTCCATTCCATCCCGCATCTCTAGCCCCACCATCTGACAAAGTATCAAACGTCGGGAAAATATCCACAGCTCGATATTTCCCAGAATCCCTGGTCCACCGCCCTCCTTGGAAACTCATACCTTTGCGGTGACTCGGCGGTCGGATGGTGCCTTCCCGGTGTTGCCAGGTAGGGTGTTCTCCATGCATCTTGAACTCACCTTAACGCAGGAGGTGGAAACTCCAGCTACGGCATGAACAAATCCGATGGCGCCGTTTTTCCTTGGAGAAATCCTTCCTTATGTTGGTTTCCCTGATTGGTGGTCATGAGGGAAATCCAACGGTCTCTAGGACTTTAGTTGGAGGCATGACAATGCACATCTACGTGGCTATCCTGTACTGTGGGAGTTTCAGTTGCTATGGTGTTGACAACCCTTGTGTTGACAACCCTTGTGTTGTCCTTGATCATTTTTCTCGAACAACGTTGTTGTATGGGTGTTACTGGCAATTTTTTTATTGCCCATACTGACACATGTGTTGTTCTCACACGTGTTTTGATGATAGGTTCAAAAATAGCAGTTTGTCCCCTACCATTGGCTAGAATCTCTATGTTTTCTTTTGGGGTCCTGCTATTCGTCGATCAGCGATGGCCGGGGAAAATCAATCGGTTCCCCCACCGTTGGATTGGCCATCTATGGCAGATCTGATTCGCCCGTCTATTGCAACAAATCCACACAATCCCTAGCAAATTAAATATTGTATTGCGATACATCATCTCAACTTTTTGTCAGAGAATGTTGAAAGAACAACTATGCCCGAGATGTCGCCTAGAGGGGGGGGGGTGAATAGGCGATTAAAACTTTTTCTAATTAGGGGCTTGATAATTGCGGAATAAAACTATGTGTTTAAATTAACAAGCCAACAACCTAATTACTAGGCTCACCTATGTGCACCAACAACTTATGCTACGCAATTCAAACAACAAGGTGATAGCAAGATATGAACTTCAAGCACGAAGGCTATCACAATGTAAATTGCATAAGTAAAGCTCGGGTATAGAAATAACCGAGGCACGCGGAGACGAGGATGTATTCCCGAGTTCCTCCTTGTTAAGGGAGTACGTCTCGTTGGAGGGGTGTGAGCTCGCCACAAAAGGCCTACTCAAGATGCCACAAAGGCCTCACCCTATTCTCCGATGAACCTCACCCAAGGGATTGGTTCACCTTCCACTATCGGAATCCTTCGGGGCGGATTCCGGAGCCCTTTACAACTTCTTCTTGGGGCACACACCCACAACTCAATTGGGGGCTCCCAAACTCGTGCCGAAGCTTCACAACTCGAACACTTCGCGGCACCTCCAACCGTCTAGGGTACACAATGCACCCAAGAGGCAACAAGCTCTTGGGAACACAATGCACCAAGAGTAACAAGCTCTTCAACCTTTAATCCCACGAATCACCGTGGGGAGCACAACCCGATGCAACAAATGCAAAAGGGGAAGAACACACCAAGTGGTCAAATTCTTCTCCCCAAAATCCAACCGAAGCAACTAATGCTACGGAGGGATTTAGGAGGAAGAACGGAGGAGAAACACCAAGAACTCCAAAATCTAGATCCCACAAGTTCCCCTCACTTAGAGGAGATTTTGTTTGGTGGAAAGATGGATCTAGATCTCCTCTCTTGTTTCCCTAAATTTGGGCAAGAATCATCGGAGGGATTAGGAGGAATCGAGCTCTCAAAATGTGCAACAATGGAGGAGAGAGAGAGCAAAAAGGGTTGGGCAAAAGTTGGGGCTTCTTGGGGAAGAAGACCCCTTAAAAGGGAGGCAAAAAATGTGGCCGTTGGGCAATTTTCGCTCGCACTGGGAGGCCAGCCTTGCCGGGTCCGAGGCTGGCTTGCCAGCTTCCGAGGCTGGCCAGGTGCCAGAAACGGCCAGCCTTGAGCCCGGCCTAGGCTGGCCGGGGGGCTGGCCACCCAGCAGAGCTGGCCGGCATAGGAGCCGGCCTGGGCTGGCCAGGGGGCTGGCCACCCAACTGCAATACGGAAACTTCAACATCTTTTTCATCCGGACTCCGATTTCGATGATCTTGGGCTCGTTAGAATCGCAACGAAGAGCCCTTCAAGATTATGCAGAGAAACATCATAGTCCATCATGTGAGAATAAAACCAAATGAAGAAAGGTAAACCTTCTCATTTGCAAACCGGAAATGCAATATCTTTTGCAAAAGAAGTCCGAAAGAAGTAAAACCAATTTTGATGGAAAGAGGACGACAAATGCAATCCTTGAAAAAGATTAAAACAAGTAAAGGAGATTTTGCAAATAAATGGAAGAGAGAAACCTTCCGCATAGATGAACCGGCAAAATCTCTAATACCGAAGCCGCAATAGAAGACGCATATGCAACCCGTTTTCGGTGAACTTGGCTTTGTCATGACAAGCATGACAAGCACCAAGACCACACCACGATAAGAACCAAATAAGAACCAATAAAGATAATTGCATGGATGCAAAGGTTTGAGCTCTCCACGAACGATACGATCACGATACTCGGTCGAGAGCCCGTCTTGATAGTACGGCTATCTATCCTATAACCCGGTCTCTCACTAAACATAATGAGACCGGTAAAATAGAAACCCTATCAAGATCATACCTTTGCCTTGCGCTTAAACCACTTGAGGTCGATGAAGACGATCTTCATCTCCTCAAGACAAACCACCTTTCTTGATTGCGCCTTGCTTGATGAAGATTCACATGACGCTCCCCCATACACCAAGATGGGAAAGCACTCATTCGGTATATCTTCACTTGGCCTTTCTCTCGATGACGAACACCTTGGCCTTGATCAACAAATGATCTTCTTCCCTAAACCTTGACTCCAACACATGGAGAACAAGCAAGACCTTGACTCCAACAAATGGAGACAAGCAAGCTAATGGACACCTACAAATATAGCTCAATGCAAATATTAGTCCATAGAGATTGTCATTAATTACCAAAACCATGCATGGGGGCAACCATGCACTTTCAAATGTTACAAAACAATGGAAGAAGTTTCGCAACATTTTCGAAAAGTAATGCAATAATTTTTCGTGACATTTTTTCAGGTAGATATTACCACCACGTAAAATAGTTTCGCAACATTTCAAAAAAAATGCAACAAAAGAAGTGCTTAAGCAACAATTGTTTCAGGAATATGTTGCAAAAATAGTGCAAAAAAGATCCATAACTTTTCGAAAATATTAATGCTGCAAAATAAACATGTGCATGCATCATTCTAAATGCACGCATGAAACATCAAAAAAATCTGAGAAAAACACAAACTCGTAGCAAATGCCGGAAACATGCAACATCAGGTGTTCACGTTTCAAACATATCGCATATGCGTTCACAACATATCGGGTGAATGGTATGCAACATCACAGACCACTAGCCTCAAATTGTCACAGACCACTAACATAGGTGGAGGAAGAGCGTGGTGGGGCCTAGGAGACATGGAGGAGGAAGTGTTTCCTTTCTTTGGAAACAAAGACATAAGTTCTGTCTCTGTCTCGTCTCCTTAATTAATAATAAATCATATTTGACATCACCATAATTTTTTTATTATAAGAAAGCGAATTTTTAGATGGCAAAATACCATTAGCCAGATCACCTCGAGTACTCCTGTCATGTCCACTCTTTTGACCGTCCAGACTTAGTCTTCTTGTACTCATACACTCCCTGACTCCCGTGCGTTAGCCACTCCAATATGAATATACTCCTCTGATCTCAAAAAAAAAGGGAAAAAAGAATATACTCCTCAGGCCCAAGTTGCAATTGTGCATCAATCTCATCCAAAACTGTCATGCTTTACATCGATCTGATCCGACGCTAACACTACAGTCCAACCTTAATCTGCCCACCGTCACCCTCCCGCCAGGCTTCAACATGCAGATTAGTCAACCCATCCAGCTCGAGCTCAGGCGTCCGGCCAATTTCTCACCGAAGTATCTGCGCCCATACGAGCCATGCGGCCGTGGTTTGCAAGCACGAGCTTGCCGGAGACACACACACACACTATATATACGCTCCTATGTCCTGCTTCCATTTTCATCAACCGGTAGCACAGTCTTCTCTTCTGGTTGTAGGAGTATCACTCCTACTTCGCTACTACTCAGTTCAGTATCTAGTCAGTGCATATACAGCAATTGTAGCTCGTTAGCTATGGCCGTCACTGCAGTGAGGTGCTTGCTCATGGTTGCCGTTGTTTCCACCCTCCTTGTCGCTGGCGCTGCGGGTGTGCAGCTATCGTCGAGGTTCTATTACCGGAAATGCCCGAAACTGCAGAGCATCGTGCGGTCCGTGATGGCGCAGGCTGTGGCGACGGAGCCACGGATGGGAGCGTCCATCCTCCGCTTGTTCTTCCACGACTGCTTCGTCAATGTGACTCCTGCGACACTTGTGCAGTTGCTATATATTCTCGCGTATATATATCAAGTTGATACTGACATCTATTGTGATCTCAAAATGCAGGGCTGTGATGCGTCGATCCTGCTCGACGACACCGCGAGCTTCACCGGCGAGAAGAACGCAGGGCCGAACGCCAACTCGGTGCGCGGGTACGACGTCATCGACACAATCAAGACCCAGGTCGAGGCGGCCTGCCGCGCCACCGTCTCCTGCGCCGACATCGTCGCCCTCGCCGCACGGGACAGCGTCAACCTGGTAATCATCCATGATCCATGCAGCTTGATTGAGTGAAAACGTCGACAGGAAAACTTATGAGCAGAGTGATAATGCAGCTCGGCGGGCCGACGTGGGCGGTGCAGCTGGGCCGTCGCGACGCGCTGAACGCGAGCCAGAGCGCGGCGAACTCCAACCTCCCGGGACCGGGGTCCAGCCTCGACACCCTCATCACGATGTTCGGCAACAAGGGGCTCTCGCCGCGGGACATGACGGCGCTCTCCGGCGCACACACGATCGGACAGGCCCGCTGCACCACCTTCCGCGAGCGCGTCTACAACGACACCAACGTCGACGCCACGTTCGCGGCGCTCCGGCGGCAGACGTGCCCGCAGTCCGGCGGCGACGGCGCGCTCGCGCCCATCGACGTGTCGACGCCGGACAGGTTCGACAACGCGTACTACGAGAACCTGGCGAGCAGGCAGGGGCTGTTCCACTCGGACCAGGAGCTGTACAGCGGCGGGTCGCAGGACGTGCTGGTGAGGCGGTACAGGCGCAGCGCGGGCATGTTCGCCGCCGACTTCGCCAGGGCCATGGTGAGGATGGGCAACCTCATGCCGTCGGCGGATACGGCCACGGAGGTGAGGCTGGACTGCAAGAAGATCAACTAAGGCAAGGCAAGGCCAGGGCAATGTGTGGTGACGACGACTGAAGTCCAGTCCGTCCGGTCGAACTCGCGCGCGAGGCTGTCTTCGGAGTTTCAGAATATGAACTAGTCAAAAGGGCTGTTTACCTATATGGATGTAATAACCCCGTCGTTGTTTCCATTTTGTTTTTTGGCAACTGTAATGATAAAGTAATCAAGAATATAATCCACAGAGATCGATCAGCTGATTGGTGTTACACTCAGTTCAATAGCGAGGTGAGAGTGAGACTGGGAGGTACCATAAACAACGGAGTCTAATTTGCGTCAGTGGCAGACGTCAAGATGCTTCATCTTTTCATATTTATTTTGAAAAGACAGGCGTCAAAATTTTGCATCAAGCTCGGGGCATCCAAGTTAGAGCCTGCAATTGTTAATTTACTTGCGGCCAGAGCCAGTCCCGAATAATTCAGTGCAAGTTGGCTCACACGGATCGAGCAGCACGACATGCATCATGGGCACGGGCGCACAGCCCCAAGTTCTGCCTGGAGCAAACACAGTGATATCACTGACATGAAAATGGCGACGCCGGCCACTTGCGGGGATGACCGCCGCCTCCGGTCGTCACATGGCTTGAGGCGCCGGCCGTATTCCCCGACCTCCCGGCTGTTTCGCGCAGCTCTGGACGAATCGGCCGCCTGTAGTTTGGCCTCGGTACTCACGAGGCGTCGTCGCGTTCGGGTTCGCCTCCGTGGTTTGGCCGGCAACCGCCATGCCCTACCGTATCACGGCGCATCTGCCTGTACCTGGCGGAGAAGACGCCGAGCCGACTAGTGTAGGACAATGCGCGCTCCTGTATATATATTTTTGACTGGAGTTCGACGGTGGTCACTGGTGCAGCCTGAAAGCATCCCGTCTATATCTATCTATCCTGATCAGTGAAGTGAACGGAATCATCCTAATATGGACACTAGTTGAATTTTGGCGTGGCGTCACGCCACGCCCTTCGTGATTTTTTTTTGTACAATGTATATTTGTTGTTCACCAAAATTTTAGCCATTTTGGAGTGTTTAAATATGTTTTTATTTTGTTGTAGATAGGTACCATTTTTTGTGAGCATTTTTGAAATATTTTGTAGAATGTTTAAATATGTAGTAGTTTGTAATGGTTGATCATGTTTGAATATTCGCCCAAATGTTGGTAAAATTTGTGTTTGCGAACATGTTTTTTATTTTATTTTGTAATGAACATGTAGTATTTGTTCTTGAACATTTTTATATATTTTGTTGAATATTCAAATATGTAGTAGTTTGTAATGGTCAATCATGTTTGTATTTCGGTGTCAATATTTAGTTGTAATTAGAAGAAATGCACTTGAATTACATCTAAATGGGGAAAAATGAATATTTGGGGAAAAACATTTCTCAGCATAAGTATTTTGCATGTAATTTTAGGATTGTTTTGATATATTTGTCGTAATTTTCGAACGGATATATTTAGAGATATCGATGTATACTTTGTTTGAATTTCAAAATTTGGTGGAAGTGGGAAGTTGTTTGCATGTTTTTTTTCTTTTTTTCCAAACGCTCAGATTTGGAAGTCATTGGAAATTTTAAAGTTTTAAAATTTGAATTTCGGTCTTATGGCATAAGTAGTGAAAGTTGTTTTTTGTGTTAATGCTCGTATGCTTGTCATATTTTTTTTAACATGGTGGTGGGAGAAATTCAAATTTGAAGCTTTGCACATTCGAAAATTGTTTAGATTTGAATGTATTGAAATTAAGGAGGAAAAGTTAACAATTTCAAATTTATTCTAATTTGATTAAGTAGGGTAGGCCCACACGTTGGGAATTGTGGTGTTTTCTGAAATTATTTGTGAAAAGAAAAAAAAAGTTTGACACATTTAAGAGCATGTCAAGTGTTTAAGTTAATTAGAATGTTAAAAAAATGCTTGTTTGTGAATTTGTAATTGAAGTCCATAATGAGTGCAAAAGCATATTTATTCAGCTGAATTTTATAAGTAGAAGTATGTCAAATTTGAAAGCTAATTAGAATGTTTAATAAAAATTGTTTGTTTGTCAATTTGTAATTGAATTCCATAATGAGTGCGAAAGCACATTTATTCAACTGAATTTCATAATTAGAGAGTTTGTTTTGTGAAATTCAACTACATATATTTATGCATATATTTGAAGCAACTGTATTGGTTATTTTTTTAGATTGTGGGCAAATTGAAATGTTTGTTCATATAGCGTAGAATGTTTCAAAATTTTAAGTAGTTTAGAATGTTTAAAATCTGTGTTTTTATTAATTTTAATATGAGGCATAATGAATGGAAGTGCATATATATTCATTTGAATTCCATATTTGGGAGTTTTTCTATTTAACTCAAATCCATACAATTGGCCATATAGTTATAATGTGCGCATGTGTTTGTTACTTTTTTTTCTGATTTAGAATCTTTAAATATGTTTGCATTTTGACCTACCTATATACAATCTGACCTTGGAACTGAAGTAAAATGCCTTATTACCTTAGCTATTGTCCCATGCAGGAGTGATTTGGGTTCCTAAGGAATTGGGTTAAAGAGCCTCCTGGGAACACCAGAAGAGATTTTATTGGGCAATGAATATGACAATGTTGTCCAGATTATGACCAAAAGTGGAACACCATAGCTAGCAATTGAGCCCTTTTGGCACCTTGAGATTTTTACTTGGAGCATTAGTAGTTTGTATGTGGAGACAATCAAGTCATCAAATGTACATGGATAAATATGACACCAATGCTGTAAAGGGATTACCTTGCAACCCTGCTCCTTATGATGTATAGAGCAGTTCCATTGAAAGATAATTTCCAACATACCCAATGGAACTGATATATCAGTAGGCCCTGGTCGTTATCCTCAGGTACACTGAATTACTCATCATTCCCTACGAAAGACGTACGATGTACTCAATATGCATGTACTCAAGAATATATAGTGCTTTGAACTGGTACTACAACATTTATCGTGAACACATAAATAATTTGTATAAAAATTGCACAAACCTTGTTACTGCTGATCTTATTTGTGTCCAGTTGGGCAATTACACTCACGCGCTTCCTGCATCCATCAAAGGTGTATTGGTTGGAGCCTGAAGCGGTGTCTGCACCCAAACACGACCAATTCAATCAATACACCATGGTTGTCACCCACACAGCAACAATAGGGGGATTTAGGATCACACGTAGAATCATCATGATAAGCGTTTGGGGTGGCGTACAGCTCGAATGTGAGCCAGATCCCGGACTGCGTCGTGCAAGACGAACCAGATCCGTAATAGCAGCAACTCCTTCAATGACCGGTTTTGAAAGGCGTTCGAAAATTAAATTCTCAAAGAAAATAGTGTGATATTTTTTGTTTTTGTTTTTTCTGGAATTGCTGTAAGTGGGAAAATTAATGGTTTTTAAAACGTGTATTTTGCCATATGTCGTCATCATTTGTTTGTCTGACCATTTTAATGTATTTTTTAATGTACTTAGTCCTTTTTCTTTTCTTAAGATGCATAATTAATATTTAAGGGCCATATTAGTTCTTACATTTTTTGTTGAAGTTGTGTAAGCATGCATGGAGTTGTGGTAGCTGTGAAGAGCTCTTTTTTCTAGAAATTTTGGTATTTTCTTGTTTTTTTTTTTGTGAACTATGGTTTGAAAGTTATGAATTTTATTTTATTATTTTTTCAGCGCGCCTGGAAAGGCTGATAAGTGGGGCCGCATGCTAGCACACACGTGGATGCTGACATGTGGGGCCGTGCTAGCGTCCCGTGTGACGTCAGCGGAAAATGCATTTCCATGCAAATTTTGATATATTGTTTGAATATTTGGATATTTCCAAATTGTAATTGCCAGAATTTATCAGCTGGAAATTATCGTGGAGGAGACCGGCGTGTTTTTTTTTTTTGGAACTAACAATGGGTAATATTTTGAATTTCCTTTTTTTCCCGACGAAGTAGAAAAATTATCTGGGAAACTAATTTAACAAATTTTAAATAAAGTTGACATTTTCTAGTTCATGTGGAACATTTGAAGGTATTTTTGTGTGGGAAGTTTGAGAAATTGTTAAGTTCGGAAAATTTTGGTATTTTATTTGCATTGTTTTGCGTACAATTTTGGTAATTTTTTTTACATTATTTGAATTGTTCTGTATCATTGATTAAAAGTTTTAAATTTTACAATTTTCAGCATTTTTTTTTGTGTTTGCACAATTTCCGGCAGGGGACCCACAAGTCAGGGTTTTTTTTTTTAAAAATGGAAAATCAGCAGCTGGCGTCAGCCTCCGGCGGCGGCCGCGCTGCCAAGCTCGCGCTCGAGCACGCGAGCACGCACGCCGGCCTGGGAGCGCGCGGACTCGGCAGAGGAGGCGGAAGGGAGCCGGACGGGCGGTGCATCGGGCCGTTTGGTCGCCTCACTCGCCGGCGGTGAGCACAACGGTGGCGGCGGACGCCGACGACGGCAAGGAAGATTCCCGCACGCGTGCGGCCTCCCGGCAGCTGATTTCCGGCGAGGAGGGAGAGGCGACGACGGCGGAGCTGGCTGTGACCGTCGATTTGCGTGGGGAGGAGTGAAACGGCGGGGCGGCGGCGGCGGCGTGGCGTCGCGGGGAGAGAGAGGGAAGGGGGATTTGGACGGTTTTGCAGAAAAGTCATTGCCTTTTTTGTTATTTGCATTTAGGTCCTTTGCATCGCATTTCGTGGACTGCGGGTTAGTTTTCTTTGTTTCTGAGGGGTGTTTTTGCAAAAGTGTCTCGGTCGCGTCCCGCGGGCCGTCGGATCGCCATTCGCTGAGAGGCCGAGGATTCGTTTGTCTTTAATATAGTTAGTAGATGTAGCAACAGGATGTGGGGTTAACAAGCTAAGCCGCGGAACGTGGGCAGAGTGCTTGATACAAAATGGCAAGTGGTGCAATCCGACAGATGGTGGCAGAGCAGATCCGGTAGCATCTGCTTCTCCACGGTGTGGTCATCACGGTGGGAATCTCCATGAGGATCTGGGAGACCGAGAGGACAAATCAGGGATTTGCTTTTTGTAGTTACTAGCAAACGTGCCCGTGCGTTGCAACGGAAGAGAAAACATGTGAAACATTTATTTACCCGGTAATAGTTGCACCACTGGTGCCGGCCGCACGGAGTTGGTAACACGTATGAGCGCTGCCACCATGGCAGTGAGCTTATAGTCCGCATAGGTACTCGTCGTGTCGCCAGCAGCCCCCACTTCGATGACCTTTGGATCGCCATGGTCTGGCACCTCATGGTCGCTCCAGCAACGGTGAAGGAGCAGGCATTCTCGATTCTCGCGACGGTTCCCACGGAGCTGGAAAAGGAGTAGGAGTATGACTTGTTCGATGCGAAATACTGGTGCCAAACAGCGCGTCATAATATTTCCCTAAAATTCCCTTGTGCCACAAGCATCATAATGATCACCATGGGTCATGGAATTTGTTCATGACCGGATTCCATCCTGGTTCACCTCATTCTGAAAGGCAATATATAAGTTATAGAAGAACTGCTCTGCATTACATATCACTCAATATAAGTTATATCAATTTATCCAATATTTTATTATTTTTCTGATGTAGAAGTAATGACATAAAAAATTGTCAACAATGACAAACAAAACACATTTTGATAAGTGAAACCTAGAAAAATATTGACATTGGCACTCCACGCACTGTAGCATAAATGCAGAGTATCTACCAAATATTCTCCAGCTACATTGTATAGCAGATATGTCAACCACGTCTAATCATTCATCAAAATAAAATCTTGGTGAAATTGCCACAATCTACAAAATCAACTCAAAGTGAACGAAATTACCAACATTTTTAAATATAACTCAAAATAGAAACATGATCATGATGTACTTACAAAAAAATATTCTCTACACCATGTGAAGACTATTTCCTTGGATCAAGTATGCAATTCATCGTAAGCATTAGATAGTAACTATAAGCATCTACGTTCTACCATCTAAAGTACTCCAACGAGCTTGACTTTAATTGGAAAACCTTGAATATTATGATGGTCCTACGACACTTTAGGAGCTTACTAACACGCACAGCATTTCTTTCGAGCACTGATATCTCTTTAGCTTGGCTGCTTTTCCTGATCTTGCATTCAGGGAGAAAATAATTTACTCCGTAGAATAAAACTGATGTGCATGCTTTAGGCTACACGCGAAGAGCAGGCCCATGAGGATTACATAGTCCTGTGTCTGCACCCCGGGACCCAACCATCCCGTTGTTGATCTCCAGCGACTCCCTTTCCCGGCCGTTCTGCACGTACCCGACGATCGGACACCTTCCTGGCCTCTCCCAGTGAGCCGATCGTGGCGTGCGTCAACACGAACGAGTTCTCGATCAAGAGGAACGGGTCGACAACGAGCCAGACCGAGTTCGTCGTGCACCCACAAGCCCAGCTCGATTGCTCTGGCATCGGCGCACGAGCTCAGCGCGGCCGCAATGGCAAAGTCGTCCGGGCCGACCCCGTAGCGACCATGTCGCGGTAGACTCGCAGGCTGTAGACGTGGTACCGGGAGCTCTCGCGCAAAGTCCAGGAGTTGGCGCTCCATCTCGACAGTCTGCTCCATCTTGATAACTTCGGTATGTCCATGCGCTCATACGCCTCGCAGAAACGCCCTATCGCCTGCGCCGCTGCTGCCATCCACGCGTCCATCATCGTCCGTCCTTAATCCTCATCCTCATCTCCCCCTTCGCCGCCGGGTGCACGATCCAGGGGATCCGTCGTACGACTCGGACGACGCAGTCAACAACTCCGGAGACGGTTCCATCCGCCGCATTATGGGTTCGGGCTGCCGACATCAGCGCGACGTTCGGCTATGCTGGGGGAAGCTGACGATCAGAAACATGGGCATCATGTTCCGTCTCTTCGGGTGCGCGGCGGCGGGTTTGTGTGGCCACCGACGCAAACCTTGAAGATACACTCGTGGGGAGAGGGCAAAAATTGAACGGAAATCAAGCGATCTTTAGGGCGCAAGTCAAGAGATATGATGGATTGATTCAGTAGGAATCAGAGTTTGGTATGAACAACGCAACCTACAAAACAACCGGCGATCTATCGATTAGGGAGGACGACGTAACTGAACGGGGCAACGTATAGGAAACAAACGTAAGAAAAAACGGGAGTGAAAAACGAACGAACCACGGACGACGGATGCAATTTAGATCGAGCCGTCGTTATGACTTACGGGTAGCATAGGTGGGTAATATTTATCAACTTGAGGGGTAATTCGAATGACGGACCAAACCAAACCGCGGAAGCTTGATTGCTTTTATTATTAGGTATAGATATTGACATGGATGAACTTGGTCTCAGAAACGAAAAGGATTATGCAATAGGTCGGCCCAGCCAAGTGAAATGCAAGCTGCGGAAAGTGAAAATGGAGCCCGAGGTCCATGGAGTTTTTTTTTGCAAAAAAAAAATAAAATCAAAATCGGCCCTTTTTTACTTTCGGAAAATTCGAAACAAAAATGTTAGGTGTAGATAATGCAGTACTCCATGGATCCAAAAATATAAGCCGCGCTATTTTTATACTAATCTTTGATGCTCGATTTTGACCAATAATATATACTAAATTATATAGATTGATAATGTATAAATAACACCATTTGACTCAACTTGCAAAATTCTTTCATTCCATATATCATTATAATAATTTTGTCGATATATTATAAATGCAAATCATAGTCAAACTTGTAGAGTTTTTTAAAAAATATTATTTTTTTAAACCGTAATTCGAAATATATTATGCGGATTCAAACAATTCCACAAAATACGCCGTCGGCGAACGGCGGGCCGAAACGAGTATTTCGGCAAACTGCCGGCCGAAAGGAGTGTTTCGGCCCTCCGGCGGCCGAAACATTGCCTCCACAGGCCCGCGTCAGAGGCTGGTACTTTTCGCGTGGACTGTAGTCCGAATCGTTGTGTTTCGGCCAGCAGCCTGCATTTTTGCTGTTTCTTCCACCCGCTCCATTATTTCGTAAAAAATGTCCGCCAATTTTTTCCCGCCCCATTTTGCCGCAAAAAAGCTACCGCGGAACATCTCCTGCCCAATTTTCCCGCCAAAAAGCTATCGTGGAATATCATCCGCCCAATTTTTCAGGCCTACCTCTGCAAATTTTTCCCGCACAATTTTCCTCATTCCCGTCATTTTCTCCCGCCTTTGCTCGTTCCCGCCAGTTTTTCCCGCCCTTTCTCTTCCCGTCATTTTCTTCCGCCATTTTTTTCTATTCCTGGGCTATAAAAGCCGTTGCTCAGTTAGGTGGATAACCAGTCTAGCGAATTGACTCATCGATGTCAGGTTTTCCTCCTTACCGTAGCTTTCGTCGACACCAGTCTGAGCTTCTTTTGAAGTGTGCCGCCGAGTTTAGGGTAGACAATAAATTAGTTCCTTGGGAGGAACTCATTAGTAGTGATAGTTTCCTCACTGAGATAGACGCGACATTGGTTAGGAAAAATGTATCCTTGATCACTCATTATTGGGCTCATAGGACTCCACAGGAAATACGACAGGAACTTCTCAGGCTGCATGAAAGGTGGAAGAAGGTGGAGCAAAGAACTAGGGACGAGAACTTCCTCAATTGGTTAGCAGATCATCCGTGGTCATGGGCGGAGGAGAGCGATGACGATGATGACATCTTCATGCCTAGCATCACGGCCAAGAGAGCAGCAGCGTCGAAGGGCAAGAGTGGCCCATCGACGGAGGCAGGAGGATGCTTGGACGGGAGATGACATTTATGTTAAGTATCGCATGTATCTTAATTTCAGTTCTACCTGTTAAGTTAAGCTTGTTTTAATGAAAAAGTTGTAATCACGCCGTTTCTTAATAAATGTCCGAAGCATTGTCTGATCATACATAGATAGGAATATGTCTCATACAAATATGTCTGATACATAGTATTACGTTGAATGGTACATAAATATGTCTCATACATAGATAAAAGTTTCAGACTTCACTATGTTTACGATACCTAGGCTTCGGTTTCCGCGGCCGAGACCCTGAAGGTGACAACCGGTTTCGGTTTGGGTCGTGGTGCTCATGCAAACCTCGGCCGAGCATAGGAGCGTCCTCCTGTGGCTGTGTGTCCTGCTGTGTCTGCGTCTCCTGTATGACGGGTGGTGGCATATGGAACAACACATCATCCTCCATCTCTGTGTATGGTGAATCAGCAGGCCCACCTGCAAAAGTTTTTTTATTACTAGATAAGTGCATACCATATTAAAAAAATTAATATGGGCGAATAATAACAACAACGTACCTAGTCCCATAAGACTAGTCAACGGCGCCGAATAAGTGTTCCAGCCTACGTATACAGGATGACCTGGAGTTAGCATCCCCATCTGGTACTGAGGAGGCATCCCCATCTGTCACTAAGCAGGCATCCCGTACGAAAACTGAGGTGATATCCCCATCTGGTACATGCCGTACTGTGACTGGGGTGCCTGCCAGGACGAACTACCAGGCTGGGAAGCATCTGGTGGCGTCGGCTGAACGTGAGGTGGAGACGGCTGCTGCGACGAACTACTAGGCTGAAAAGTATGTGTAGTAGGCTGCTGCGACGAACTACCAGGATGTCCAGTAGGTGGTGGACGGGGAGTCTGTAGTGGTGTAAGCAGTCTAGTATGTGATGAACGAGCAGTCTCCTGTCGTGTGAGACGTGGACGCGGAGCTCCACGACGGGGCACAACGTCTGTATAGCGGCTACAAGTAAGAACATTGTACACACCTCACAGCTTATCCTCGAGACGCCTGAACCAAGATGCATGTTGTGGCTGCGGCGTGAACCCAGCTACATCCCTCTGAATGTTGGCTACCAACTCAGACTGTAATTGGAAAAGAAGATGTTATGTACGATCAATCAAAGAAACGTATATATGTAACGAATAATATAGTACTAACCGCGTAGTTTCTAGAACCCGCAATAGCCTCCAATGGGTACATGTCCATAATAGAAGGGGGCTGCATCTGAGAAGGCTGAGTCGTCTGCGTCAAGCGGAGTCGTGTAGACTGTCTATACCTCCGTAGATATGCGTCAAAATCATCCTGCTGAAAGGGGTCATCAGCCTGCCATAGTGTAGTCGTCGCAGTCGCCCATTCGTTTATGAACGGCTGTAGGGTCTGAAGCCAGAGGACCAAAGGTCTTTCGCCTCCTTGGCGGCCAAGTCTGAAACAGGTTTATTCATATTAGAAATAATTATAGATGAACAAAACTAATAGACTGAAAATTAACTTACCGGTGGATTTCCGGACGTAGGCGTGGTAGTCTGACAGGAGGGTCCGGTAATTGTCGCCGTCCAAACTGTCTCATCACCCTCTGCTGGGACATCTCCTCGACCATGACATCAAAAATAATATGAGACTGAGTCAACCAGTACAGTTGATCTCTCCTGCATAACTGAGATATGCCGAAGGGGTATCTCGCGACGATCCTCTGGTTATCATATGGCTCCCATATCACCTGGTCCTCACGCAACTGATCAAACTGCATAGTGAATGATGGGTAGCAATTCCTCACTTGATCTTGCGCGTATCGTCTCTGCAAATTAAACTAATTAGTTTGATGAAATAACAAATGATGCATAAGTAAACTAAGTACGGCGGTGCAAAATTTACCTCTCTACGTGTCCACACGCTGCCAACTATAGGCAAGTTGACCACATTTGGATCAATGAGTCTGTAATCCCAAGGCCTCTGAGCGTCGACGTCAGGTCTACCAATATGGAACCTCTCCCACGACCATAGTTGCAACAGTAGTGGACAACCAAGCAACGAAGATGACGGCTTATTCTTCGTGCAAACATTGCACAAAGCTCTGTAAGTAGCAGCTAACACCGCCGAACCAAAATTCCTGGGCACTATATCTGCAGGTGTATGTGCATCGGCTATCTCGCGGGCAAGAGATATATAGCGCGCACTAATAGTGTCGACGTGAGTCTCAGTGAACATCCACTTACCGAACAGCCAAAGTATGTATGCCTCCAGACATCTAGTAATCAGCGGCGCATCCATAACGGCAGCAGGATATCCCAAATTACGAATCTGCGTAGCACGGAGAATTAAATAAGTATACAATAATTTATAATGCAAAGATTAAAACTGTTGTACAAATAAATTTACCTCGAACTGGGTCAACCAAGAAACACGAGGTCCGTGTGCGTGGTCCGGTAAGTGCGGAACTCCTGGTAGCGCAGCGGCAAATCGTGCCTGCATCTCGTCACGCCAATATTCTGAAGCCTCCAAAGGACCAATGGCCGTGCCTGCCAAACGGAGACCTAACAAATATGACACATCCTGTAGAGTAGGAGCCAACTCTCCGCAGGGGAAGTGAAAGGTGTGGGTCTCAGGCCTCCATCTGTCCACTAAACAGCTGAGCAGTGATTTGTCCTGTAATACACGTTTAGATTTTCCCTGGTGCATATCACGGTCAGCACCACCGACATCATCTGGTAGGACCTGTACCCACTCGGCCTGTGTGGACTCAACTAGTCGTGCCATCGGCAAAAGTCCAGACCAAGTTAGCCTACAGAATTAACAATTAATTTTACAATATGTACAACGTAATGACATTTTACAAATATATTGACGATACGTACCTATCAATCCATTCAGGGTGTATCATCCAGTTAGTCGCTGGTGTGCGTGTACGCAACACACATGGTTGCCCACCTTCCTCCCATATCCTAGCACGGTGTTTTCCATCGATCGCCTGACTAAGTAATGGATATGCAGCCATCTGTACATATTACAAATTAAAACATAGTCAACAAATATTACAAATTATAACATAATCCATACATATTACGAATTAAAATATAGTCTTACAAATTATAACATAGTCCATACATATTACAAATTAAAATATAGTCTTAAAAAATATAACATAGTCGACACATATTACAAATTAAAACATAGTCGATATTTATTGGCGTACATCACTACGCTCCTCGCCTTCCTCCATGTCCTCGGCTGCCTTGTCCACGTCCTCGGCTTCCTTGTCCAGGATATTTGGGACAATATTTTTCCTTGTGCCCCTTTTCATTGCAAAGCAAACATATTCGAATACACCCATCAGCTTCAGACTCATCCATATTATTGCGGATGCGACGCGACTGACGTCTTCCTCTACTTACCCTTATTAGAGAAGTGTCTGGAACGTACTCCCTATCCGTCGGGTTTACCTTGTTAAAGTTACCAACAACTCTAAAACCAGTCATCTCCCCCGTCCAAGTATGAAGCACTTCCTCCTTCCTGTAATAGGGTGACACGAAACCCCATGGTTCAGTCCCATCTGAGCACATACAGCCAACGCATGTGACCAAGGCAGATGATATAGTCTTGGTTTGTTGCATGTGCACTCACATGTTGGATGTTCTTCATTACCAATCCTAACCTCCTGGGTTAGCAGCTCATTAGCAGCGCCAAATCTTCCAGTCGGTAAACGTACTTCAAACCTCGCTTCTTCATTACCAATTCTCACGACTGTGTGCAGCCGTGCTTTTTTGATCTTCTTGTCCATGTACCTCTTTATCTTCCTGCAGTAAGGTGTATTGGGAAAATCCTCAATATGCTTGACGGCTTCTAGCCGTCTCTCTCTAAAATATGTCATTGTTCCATGCAGCACCCCCTCCACTAGCGCTGTTAATGGCAGACTTCTATTCCCTCTAAGGACGAAATTATAAATCTCAGCAAGGTTGGTTGTCATGATGCCGTATCTAGCTCCATGTGCATCGTGCAGCAAAGACCACTTCACAGGGGGCTCTTTCTCTATCCACTCTACAAAATTTCTTATTCTGGTTCCCTTTTTCCTCTTCGTTCCGGGTGGGTCAATTCCAGGAAGGTCACACAAACCTATGGGTTCTTCATCTTCTCCCATCATTGCAGCCACCTGTGTAGCTACAGCTTGTGCCCGCGCAGCTTTCCTCTCCCTCACTTGCTTCCTCGTGAATTCATTCAGCCTTTTCCATATAAATTGATACTTCCTATGCTGGTTCTGATTGCAAAGTCTTTTAAATAGGTTCATCAGACGCTTACTCTTAAACTGTGAGTAAAAATTAGCGCCAAGATGGCGCATACACCAGCGACTCTGCAAATCAGTCCACGGCGTTGCTTCGTCAATGGAAGGGTGTTGAAGTGCCTTAATAGTCTTTAACATACAGGATGTATGTCATGAAGAATGCAAACATTGGGACGATCCTGCACAATAGCTATTTTTATTTGCCTGAAGAACCATAACCAACTCTCATAGTTCTCACCCTCAACAAAGGCCATAGCAATTGGGATGATCTGATTGTTCCCGTCCACACCTATTGCGGTAAGGATCTGCCCCTTGTATTTTCGTGTGAGAAACGTTCCATCCACACACAGCACCGGACGACAATGGTTGAAAGCTTGGATGCAAATAGAGAATGCGAAAAATACCCTGTGCAAAACCTTATATCCAGGAGCCGTATCCATATAGCGGTGTTGGACGTCCACATAAGTGCTAGGATTTCTATGCTGCAATGTGCGGAGAAAACGGACGACGTTGTCATACGAGTCCAAAAAGGTCCCAAACCTCTACTCTAAAGCCGTCTGCTTAGCTCTCCAAGCCTTCCCGTATGAAATATCGTAGGACCATCTAGCCTTTACTGTGTTCTGAATATTTTTTGCTGGAAAATCTTTCGTCTTCACAATCTCACTGAATAAGAGACGCGCAATGAGAGTGGAAGTTAGGTTTGGATGTTTATTCAACATGTTCTCTCTGATACATGTGTGAGCAACGACGTCCGAGACGACCCAATTCACGTCATACTTCGGAACGTATCCATGCACCCTTACAGGACACCCAATTTCAGCACAACTCAGTGTCAGAAATTTCGGACTTGACACATCAGTTCGGTAAATCTGTTGTGTGGACAATGCCCACCGTGTCACGGCGTCCCTTAGCTGCTGCTTCGAGGTATACTGAGCACCTACTTCAATATTATTCATGTGATACTCCCATGCCGATTCCTGCCCAGTATTCACAGTCATGACGGTCGACATGTCCTCATTTCAAGAATTAGGAATAGGCACATCCTCATCATTATCTTCGTCATCTTCTGCATTATCTTCTTCGTCAGAATTAAGATCTGCCATCAACCCATCCTCGTCTTCGTTCTCCATCTCTTGCTGCATACTTCCTACGCCCGCCTCCTCATCCTCATCCCAATGCTCATCCCCGTCAGCCTCGCCACTTTCAGGACCCTCACCGCTTTCGGGAGCTCCTGCCGACTGACCACTCTCTACACTTTGAGACATAAATTCGGACGGATCAACAGGTTCTGACCCAGTTGCCTGACTATTTTGTCCAGCTTCATAACCAACGCCACCTTGTGCCAAATTGTTCTGCTTAGGCACAAACAACACGAGGACGATAGGTTTCGTACCTCGGCGTTTGCATGATGCTAGCCAATTCACCCACGCCTGTGTCCGATCTAGCGGTATCTCTCCCAACAAATATTTGTACGAGATTTTTACCATAACGACTGAATCCTAACAGTCCACAAATTAGGTTCAAACCTAAAATTCATCGTCAAATAGTGCTGAACCGCTCTTATTCTCGCTTTATCAGGCTCCGTCACAGAATCTCCACATTTGCAAATTCACTCAGATCAACCCCGGACTCATTTGTGCGGACAGTACCATAACCATAGTAAACGACAATACTAACCACTTCGGACATGTCTCCTCACCTAAACAAATATATTGCATCATCAAATACTGTATACCTAAAAACAAATCATGTCCACCTAAAATATCTAATCTCACAACTAAACTAATAAATGTATCTAAACACCCAATATAAAATAGATACAAGATTAGGGTTTACCCTTGATGCGTGAAAATCCGATCTTTTTCTCGTCAAACTTCAACGTAGCATCACCACCACCACTGCACCCCTCCAGCCACTGCCCCAACACCACCGCAGCCCACCATTGTTGACACAATTCCTCCACCACCGAATCGAAAAGGCCTCCAAAAACTATCCCATGAACAGATCCGGGATGCTCTTGACCTCCTCTTTTGATTTCTATAACAAGATGTATACTTTATTGGCTATTTTTAGAGATCAAGTGGGTGTACACCGGAGTTTTTTTGAAGGAACTGAGAGAGGAACTCGGAGCAGCCAGAAGAGAAGGAGGAAGAAGAAGAAGGAATCCGGTCGGGGCCTCATCCAGTGTGTTTTGGCTGGTGGCCGGCCGAAAGGAGAGATTCGGCTCGCAGAGAGCCGAAACTATGGGCCCCGCTCTCTGCCGCGGTCAGCCCGCATGCAGGTCGGCCCGCTCCCTGCCGACGCCCGTGTTTCGGCTGCCAGACGGCCGAATCTTTGCTTTCGGCTCCCAGCCGGCCGACGGCGCGTTACTTTTGGAATATATTTATTCCGCATGCTATTTTTCGAATTCTGATTAAAAAATAATATTAAAAAAAAACTCCAAACTTGTACATTATTGATCAGCGAAATTTAAGGCCGTCTTATATTGGGACGTTGGGAGAATTATTCTATGCTACAAAAAAATGATAAATCTGATAAAAAAATCAATTTTTTTAATGTGTACTCTTCACCGACCCAACGCCACACAAAAATCGGATTGTTTTTTTTTTTTGCACATATGTATATCGTATCACTATCTAAAAATCCCGATTTAAAAAAAAAAGATATCTATCTATTCTGGATCCATCAGAAATAAATCGATATGTATATGATGGAGTCTACATCGTATCTACAGCGCCCAAGCATTTGGCCAGCTCAGTTCTATTATCCATCGGTCCAATGCACCGGCTCCTCTCATGGAGGGAAAAAGCAAATGTAGTTAGTTGTCTTGTTGTTGTTCGCCGCCTCGACACATTCCCCGGCATCGTCCCTTTCCGCTACACATAAAAATAGATTTCGAAAGTCTTTTTTTTAAGAATCCTCCTTTTCTGTTACATATTTTAATCTTTTCAAAAAAGAGGTTAGTGTGGAGCTCAGAATAAATCGAATAATGATGAATGAAAAAAGGATAAAAATGCTTAGTTAGATAAGGGACAGATGTAGCCAAGTGGATCAAGATAGTTGATTGTGAATCCAGTATGTGCGGGTTTAATTCCCGACATTCGCATCTGCTCATCACGTTATTGCATATTCGTAAATGCAATTTTTCATATTCCTAATTACGTATAGAGTTCGGTCTCCAGCCTCACTCAAGCAAGCTGCGGCTAATAGGCCTAAACATAATTCAAATTTCAGCTAGATGTATCAAACAAAGAGCCTTCTTTCCCCGTGTCTCACCCTAGACACCATCGGGAAAAATCCTACGCCGCCGCGTCAAACATCTTCTACAAGTCTTCCTCATCTTAGATTTCACGGTGGAGGTAGGCCTACTGCCTAAGGTATTGGGGGTCGATCTTAAAAACTGAGATGTTAGGATCGGCTCAAGTGTATAGGGTGGCAACATGCGGCTTGTCGATGCGCATAATCCAGAATGGTGACCCTTGTTCGTGGTAGTGCTAGTATTCGCCGGTGTGGTTGAGGAGGCCGGTTGGTTGCTCCAAGATCTGGCGGAGGTTGTGACGGGCGTGCATCAAAGCCTCAAGCATCTGATGTCAGCGTTCTGTTGGTCCTAGGTGGCGCGGCTTCGCTCCCAAGTTTCTAGCGTTTTTCGGGTGGAGTGGCGGTCGGTAGCCTTCCGGCTGGCAGCACCCTAACAGCAATACGAGCCCATCAAAGCGCACAAATGTCCTAGATCTGGTTGGATGAGCTCTTAGTGAAATCTTAGTTCGACCATGGCGGATGCATGCAATGATAATGTCTGTGAACGTCGTGCCCCCCTTGGAGCCGTCGCCATCGAGCCCCTTCACCACCCTCGATACTTTAGATTCGCTTTCACCAGGTAAATTCTAAACCTTCGGATTTTTCTAGAGTGGATGTCGGCGGTATTCTTGTCACTTCCTCCTTGGAATTCTCATCAAATCGCTTTTGAGTAGTAGGTTGCTTTTATTGGGAACTCGGCGGTAGGTGTGAAAACGTCATTTTGTTTTGAGGTTTATCTTGGGTGGAAGTGTCGTCGGCTCTTCTGGAACGCAACCTCGGGGCTTGTGTGTGTGATATATGTATATGTTTTTAACTTGTCTCTCTTATAAGTTTATCAATTCTCTTCTGCTTGATGAAAATCAAAAATAAAATTAATAGATATATGAATATTGTGAACATCTCCATATATCATGTATTCATGTGAATCAGATATACCTATTTATAAACTATATTGGTTTTAATGTTTTTCCTCAACATGATAAAACAAAAAATGAACCTTTTTGGGGCTGTTTTTGTTGCCATCGATTGCCTTATTGGGCCATGGTCCGCCAATGTTTCCTTTTTTCGATAAAGGCATATGTTTCCTTATTGGGCCATGGTCTAGTCGGTGGCAATATGTGGCGGGCTCCTATACTGCGCCTAACGCGGAGGTTGCGTCGCGCCGCGCACCCCCGCAGCGGAATGGGCCGGCCCAATAGGCGAAGGAACTCTTTATTTCTTCTTTTCTATTTTCCGTTCCATTTTCTGTTTAAATTTATCTTTTCTGTTTTTATACAAACATAACACTGTGTTTATATTTGTGGGAAAAAGAACCAAATCATGGTAATAAAAAAATAATTTATATATGTAAAAATATTTTATTTGAACGATTTTCAAACATAAAAATTAAATTATTTGAACGATTTGAAAACATGAACAATTATGTTATTTGAACGAATTTTAAATAAATTATTTATCTTATTTGAATGATTTTCAAAACGTGAAAAATTATGTTATTTGAATGAATTTTCAATAAAACATTTATCTATTTGAACGATTTTCAAAACATGAACAATTAAGTTATTTGAACATATTTTCAATAAAATATTTATCTTATTTTAATGACAAAACATGAACAATTAAGTTATTTGAATGAATTTTCAATTAAACATTTATCTTTTTGAACGATTTTCAAAACATGAACAATTAAGTTATTTGAACGAATTTTCAATAAAATATTTATCTTATTTGAAAGACAAAACATGAATAATTAAGTTATTTGAACAAATTTTCAATAAAACATTTATCTTATTTGAACGACAAAACATTAACGATTATGTTATCGGAACAAATTTTCAATAAAATATTTATCTTATTTGAACAACAAAAGTATAAACAATTATATTATTTGAACGGATTTTTCGAAATATGAACTTTATGTTATTTGAACGATTCTTAAAAAAGATTTGTCTTATTTGAATGATATTTCAAATATATAGAAAGAAAAAAGAAAATAAACATAGAAAGAAATAAAAATAAAAAATAAAAAAGAAAAGGAAATGGAAAGAAGAAAACGAAAAAGAAAAAAAGAAATGGAAAAAGAACAGAAAAACTCACCTATGAAGCTTATAATGGGCCGACCCATTTCTTCACGGAGGGGTGCTCGGCGCGTTGTACGCTCTGCGTTACGCGGGGTATAGGGTTCGCCCTCCAGGGGGCTCCTATGCCGCGCCTAACGCGGAGGTTGCGACGCGCCGCGCACCCCCGCAGCGGAATGGGCCGGCTCAATAGGCGCATGGATTCTTTATTTCTTCTTTTCTATTTTCGGTTCTATTTTCTGTTTTAATTTATCTTTTCTGTTTTTATACTAACATAACACTGTGTTTATATTTGTGGGAAAAAGGACAAAATCATGGTAATAAAATAACAATTTATATATGTAAAAATATTTATTTGAACGATTTTGAAACATAAAAATAAAATTATTTGAACGATTTCAAAACATGAACAATTATGTTATTTTAACGAATTTTCAATAAATTATTTATCTTATTTGAACGATTTTCAAAACGTGAACAATTATGTTATTTGAATGAATTTTCAATAAAACATTTATCTATCTGAATGATTTTCAAAACATGAACAATTAAGTTATTTGAACAAATTTTCAATAAAATATTTATCTTATTTTAACGACGAAACATGAACAATTAATTTATTTGAACGAATTTTCAATAAAACATTTATCTTATTTGAACGATTTTCAAAACATGAACAATTAAGTTATTTGAACGAATTTTCAATAAAATATTTATCTTATTTGAATGACAAAACATGAACAATTAAGTTATTTGAACAAATTTTCAGTAAAACATTTATCTTATTTGAACGACAAAACATTAACGATTATGTTATCGGAACGAATTTTCAATAAAACATTTATCTTATTTGAACAACAAAATATGAACAATTATATTATTTGAACGAATTTTTCAAAATATGAACTTTATGTTATTTGAACGATTCTTCAAAAAAGATTTGTCTTATTTGAACGATATTTCAAATATATAGAAAGAACACAGAAAATAAACATAGAAAGAAATAAAAATAAAAAATAAAAATAAAAGGAAATGGAATGACGAAAACGAAAAAGAAAAAGAAATGGAAAAAGAACAGAAAAACTCACCTATGAAGCTTATAATGGGCCGGCCCATTTCTTCACGGAGGGGTGCGCGGTGCGTCGTATGCTCCGTGTTACGCGAGGTATAGGGTTCGCCACATCCGACTCGCCTACATGAGTCCCTCCCTGACGGAAGCCCAATAAGCATGAAAGCCCATTAGGAAGCAGCCTAAAGGTACGCTCGGGAGGCTCTCGTACGGGGGGGCTCCTATACCCCGCATTTAGCGTGCGTTCACATAGCTCCGCGTACCCCCGTACGCCCATGTTTCGCGTTTGCTTCTTGCGCTGTTTCAGCTCGCTCGCGACTGTTTTTTGGCTCGATTTTTCTGGTTTTGGGAGGCTTCTAGAAGCTTCCTGTCAGGTTTTTTTTGTTTGGTATTTTTGTTTTTCGTGTTTTTTCTTTTGAAAAACGTTCAAATAAAAATGTTCAGATTTGAAACTTTTAAATAAAATTTGTTCAGATTTAAAAAAATTTACATTTTCTAAAATTAATTATTTTAAAATGTTCAGATTTGAAAATATTCAAAAGTTTATTTTTGAAAATGTTCAAATACAAAAATTGTTCAAACTAAAAAATGTTCAAATTTCAAAAATGTTCAAATTCTAAAAATGTTCAGATTTGGAAATTATTCGGAAAAAACAAAAAAGAAAATAAAAAGAAAAACGAAAAAGAAAATAAGAAATGAACTTTTAAGTTATTTGAACGTTTTTGAATAAAAATATTTATCATATTTGAACGATTTTAAAACATGAACTTTTATGTTATTTGAACGAGTTTTTAATAAAATATTTATCTTATTTAATTTTTTAAACATGAACAATTATGTTATTTGAACAAATTTTTAATAAAACATTTATCGTATTTGAATGATTTTTGAAAACAAGAACAATTTTGTTATTTGAACAAATGTTTAATAAAACATTTGTCTTATTTGAACGATTTTCAAAACATGAACAATTAAGTTATTTGAACGATTTTTCGTTAAAATATTTATCTTATTTAAACGATTTTTAAAACATGAACAATGTTATTTGAACGTTTTTTTTTCAAAATATCACTTTTATGTTATTTTGATGTTTTTTGATAAAATATGTATCTCATTTGAACTATTTCTCAATAAAAACATTTTGTCACATTTGAATGATTTTTCATAGAAGAACATTTATGACATAAGAATTTTTGTTTAATATAATGTTATTTAAGACAAGGAAAATTTTATAATATTTTTTCCATAGTATAAACATTAACATTTAAGTTGTATGAACATAAAAATACCAAATATTTATTCTAAACATAAATATTTATTTAAAAATAGGGAAACATTAAAAAATAAAACAAAAAAGAAAACATAAAGTAGAAAGAGAGAGGAAAAAATTAACGAAAAAATATTAAACATAAAATAAAAAATTAAATAAAAAAATAGAAGATAAAATAAGACAGAAAAAAGTAAAACGAAAAAGAAACAGGAAAGCAAAAGGAAAAAAGAAAAAAACTGGAGTAGCTCAAAATGGGCCGGCCCACTAGCGCCAGGGGGTACGCGGAGCATAGGGTTCGCGCAATATGTGACTGTATGTTGTCGATCTATTATTCTCATGTCTTACTAAAAGTGTCGCCCATTTGGGCCTCACGAGGCCGCTTTTTGTTCGTGATGGTCCACATAATTGAACATGCGGTTGTTCAAGAACAACCGTCATAATACCTTCACCCATTTTTGCAGGCTGATGGGCCTGGCCTTAAGCCATGACTAAAAGGCTGAAAAAATCATAGGTTTGAACATGTGTGACGTTCCTTGAGACAGTAAGTAGAAAACCGTAATGGATCAAAAGACATGTGCAAAAATATTGACCAGTAAAGAGATGGATGGTGGCATAGACCGATTCGACAGCACGTCCATATTTATTAGGTTGAAACCCCATGGTGTCGCCTCATGCTTTGTCGATGTAGTGCATTAATTGTGCCCTTGGTTAAAGTGCTGGATCGAAGCATAATGCCTTGTTGAATATGTCTCCTCGGACTCAGGCAACATCGTCGTGTGTTTGTCGGTCCCTATCAAGTTGTAGTGTTGCATTGGAGTATTGTGTTTTGACTTTGATCCCGTGTTGCCGCTGGATTTAATCCTAGGTTAAATGTTAGTGATATGTGTTTTATTTTTATAACCCTACATGTTCGACCTTCATAAATTATTTTTAAAAATAAAATATAGTTGTGTGCATTCGAGGATTTCTGCTTTGAAAACAAAACTAAATCTCACACCAAATGAGTAACTGAGTGTAGGGGAGAGGCATTTTGGCTCCCAAATTCACATTCTCCTGTTATTTTAACAAATATTAAAAAACACGGTAAATCATTAATTTTACAAAAATCGGAAAACAACTGGAGACAAACATATACGAGTTTTCAATATTTGTGCAAAGTTTCAGAATGAAATAACATTTTTATCTGCGCAAAAAAAAAGGCAAAATCAGTGCTTTCAAAAATGTGTTTTAAATCTCATTTTGGCTACTGATTTTGTCTTTTTCACTCAGATCACAAAAAAGTTACTTCATTTAGTTTCGAAACTTTGCACAAATGTTGAAAACTTATATATCTGTCTCCAGTTGTTTGCAAAAAAAAAATTGTTTTACTAATTTTAGAAAAAATAACAGGGGCATGTGAGCTCTTTAGCTAATGTGAATTTCGGTGAGTATAGTAAGGACGGGGGACTACAATTTGTCTCTTCAGCATTGGCGTTCACTTCAATAAATGATGTAATGCGATTTTGCTGTACAAGATCTCCCATTTGGCCGCATATATTTAATTCGAAATATCCTCGAAATTATTTGACAAGGTACAAGATTATTGAACAATTAAGATCTGTCAATCTGTCATAACTTCGCAAACGACTGGTTCTGACCACGAGCTAGGCACAAAGGTGCACGCATGAAATTATGCGGAAGAGATATAAACAATTTCGATCGTTATTGGGGATGATCGAATAACCCCAGGCAGTCAGGAACTACACTTCTTAAAGTTGTCTGAGCTAGCTTTCCAGGCTAGGTATATATCTCCGATATAGGTTGGTCGCCATCCATGGCTGATCCTACGATCATGCACTGCCTGCTCGCCCTATCTCTCCTGTCCAGCGTCGTCGCCCACGCGCAGCTCTCGACGACCTTCTACTCCACCTCCTGCCCCAGCGTGGAGACCACCGTGTGGGAGGTGATGAAGCGGGCCGTGGTCAAGGAACGGCGGATCGGCGCGTCGCTTCTGAGGCTCTTCTTCCACGACTGCTTTGTCCAGGTGAGATGAGTAGGTGCAGGCAAGCTCTCAGGCAAATTCACAGTTCACATGATATATAAAGAGAAATCTACCATGAATGTGCAGGGCTGCGACGGCTCAATTCTTCTGGACGACGGAGGCGAGAAGTCCGCCGGCCCGAACGCCAACTCCGTGCGAGGCTTCGATGTCATCGACACCATCAAGGAAAGCGTGGAGGCGGCGTGCCCCGGCGTCGTCTCCTGCGCCGACATCCTCGCGCTCGCAGCCCGCGACGGCACGTTTCTGGTGCGTGCGATGCCAGCCAAACTTGATGAATTATCACCATATCCGGCCGATTTGCTTGCAACTTTGCCACTCTAGCTACTTATCACAACTTTGTTCGTTGAGCCCTGCTTCGGTACACCCCCTCCCCCAAATTTAAAAGGGTATTATGGTCTGTTTCCCCTAATTATTTTGTTATAAACATATTAATTAGGTTGGCCCGTTAAACTCCATATTCAGCCCTGTATATCCGCGTATTGCTGGGAGTTTCCCTAAAACAAAGTACTGCTGGGAGTCGCCACGCGGGTTGAGGCGACAAGGATCAGCTTCTCCGAGGAAGCGACGCCGGTGCTGCTAGAGTCGCGGCGGCGAACGGACACATGATATAATCCAGCAGAAGCACGCCGCTGGCACCGACGATGATGATGCGTATGATTTCAGTCATCAACATCGCGAGCAGTAGCGCACGAGTGCCTTCAGCGCCCTGCTGATGGAAACGTGCTAGCTAGCAAGCTAGGCATTCGCGTCCTTGTGATTACCAGCTAGTACGTGCTTCGCTAGCTGCTCGTTAATTCTTAGAGTCGCCGCCATGGTCGCGCTGGTTAAGCTAGCTAGTACGTCATCTGCCAGTCTGCGGCGTCTGTCTAGTTGTTTGTACGTGTTCGTCGATCCTGCGGACCCGACGCCCTTGGTCCTCCCAGCACCGGTAGCCGTCGCTCTGGCCCGCAGCGGTCGCCGTTCCTCCTCCCAGACCCGGTTGCCGTCGATCCGGCTGGCAGCGGTCGCCGTTCCTCCTCCAAGAACCGGTGGCCATCGATCCCGTGGGCTGCAGTCGCCTCGTCGTGACTCCTCCAAGCATATTCGTCGTCCATCTAGCCACTCACGGTTGCCGTTGCAGTCGCTTCTACCGGCCGGCTCTCATCATCGCTGAAATATACGGGACCACCACACCTATTTGTATATCATACTTTGTAGTTTGTACAGATACTTGCAGACATGATTGGGTCATACGGGTTACTACAGGACTCTTATACGGATCAATTAATTAGATAATGACCATCCTGCCCTTTGTTATGAAGGGGTATGGAGCGATCTGAGCCGTCATTGTGTTTGAGTTTGAGTTTTGAGGGTGTGTGTGTGTGTACCGAAGCAGAAGTGTTGTTTGGTTCTGCATGTGACGCACGTGTATACAGCTCCACGGGCCGAACTGGGACGTGCCGCTCGGGCGGCGGGACTCGACAACGGCGAACGGGTCCCTCGCCAACGACAACCTCCCGGGGCCGGGCTCCAGCCTCGCCACGCTCATCTCCATGTTCGACAGGCAAGGGCTCTCGCCGACGGACATGACGGCGCTGTCGGGCGCCCACACCGTCGGCCAGGCCCGGTGCTCCACCTTCCGCGACCGCATCTACAACGAGTCCAACATCGACGCGTCCTTCGCGAAGCAGCAGCGGCGGACGTGCCCGCGGTCCGGCGGGGACAACGGCCTAGCACCCATGGACATGCAGACTCCGGCGGCGTTCGACTCCGCCTACTACAGGAACCTGATGGCCCGGCGCGGGCTTTTCCACTCCGACCAAGAGCTCTTCAGCGGAGGGTCGCAGGACGCAATAGTGAAGCTCTACAGTGATGACCCTGCGCTCTTCCGGATCGAGTTCGTGGCGGCGATGATAAAAATGGGCAATATAAACCCACTCACCGGCACTGCCGGAGAGATCAGGACGAACTGCCGAGTCGTCAACAGCTAGAATGCTAGATAGTTGAACAAGAATGAACTTTTTTCATGTATAGTCGAATAAGTAGTGATCAAGTTCAACCAATTCAATAGTTATGAGGTGTCACAATTGCATGCTTAACTAAACGAGGCACGGCACTGGGGAAAGCAAGAATCAGAGAAACCATTCCCATTAGCTGGTCGATCTCGTGCACCAGTCTATTATCCGTCCGATTGGTAGTGATTTAGAAGGTATGCGCCGTTTTGCTCGAACACCATCAGATGAAAGCCCGAATTGTCGCATAAAATCTGGAGAGCCAAAAGCAGAACCGGTCACAAATGTCAAAAATGAGAAGTTAGAAACTTTGTGATTTTGTCATGTGGCATATGCCTCGGGGGAAACCTAAAGTAAGTATTAATCAACAACACTCTGTATTTGTACTCTACTAGTTTACACTGGACATACCTTGACACGAGCACCTGCAAGCAAGGTCCATTTCACTGCTACCTACTAGCTCTGTCAGATGCTTGCAAAGCGAGTCCTCGTGTCAGCCACCCCATGAGGATTAAATGAACGATAACATACACAATTGCACTCTGCCTAATTAATGAATAGCACTTCTCCTGCTGTTATTCCACAACAACAAAAAACACGATGCCCGAATGTCGAGCAAAGAAATCATGGTCAACCATGAAATCTAATCTCCAGATAAGCACCGGAAGCAACGGCACTGGAAGCCAAAGCCTTCAGACAAAATCTTCTGCCGAGCATTGACATCCATGCTTGCATCAATGTAGCAGATGCAGAGCTCTTCACCTAAGACAGATGTAACAGGACACTATCAAGATATTTGTAGTCATCTCATCACTGGTTTTTTGCTTTTCACTATTTTTTTCTTTCAATGTTAACAAGGGACGATGGATAAATTGGTAGTGCCACACTTATCTATACCTTCGTCGATACCACGAAGTGTCTTCAATTTAGCGTCAGCATTGTCCAGCCAAACTATGTGAGTATTTGGATCTGCAAGTCGACATGAAAGAATAAGAATATTTGGATGTGAATTTGAGAAGAAAAAGATAACTGATATTCAAGAATAGAAAATTCGCTATTTTTTAAAATGACAATTGATTAAGCACCAAAAAATGTCAATGAAAACTTAATACATTTCACTTTTCAGCATTGAGAGAAAAAATATTATGGATATAAGGTGGAGTTACAAAATACTGAAATAATACTGAAAACTCAGATAGCACAATCAACATTTACTGTACATATAAAATCTCACAAGGAAATGCAGCGACCAAATCCTTGCGTCCAAAGAAGAAACAGTGAAAGCATTACAAATTGCTCTCTTTTGTTCGGTCCAAAGGAATTTATGGTGAGCCATACCACAGGCATGATGGTAGAACAAGAGGAGCCTATACAAAGCATTGCCAACTGATGAACATGTGAAGAGCCATACCACAGTCATGATTGTAGAACGAGGGGAGCATATACACAGCATTGCCAACTGATGCATCACATGCTACTGAGGATATCGCTGAGGCTAGAAGATCCTCATATGAACTTGCAACCAATTCAATACGGAATGCATTTACACGTATTCTTGCAAGTACGTTGATGTACCATTGTTTGGTGAAAACTAATATTGTCAAAGAAAATTAACTGTTAAAAATGAGGTTGTTAAAGTTTCTGTATGTTGGCAACTTGGCATTCAGCATTTGATCAAGATAGCTAGGTTAACAGAGATGAACTCCAGGAAAACCGGATGACAGATGGGACCGAAATAAGATATAAAGGATACAAGCGGTGAGCTCTTCCGAAAACCCTGCCTTCCTAAAAGTGGAATCCAGCAATTTGAACTCCTCCTCCATCTGTGATATTCCAATTGTCCATATAAGCACCCAAGCATATAACATCATAGAGCAAGAAAAAATGTGAATGACATATGACTTTGTTCTGAGATGATAACAGTTACAGAAGCGAGGATGGTCTACATGAAGGGTAAGAACAACTAAACTCCATCCTTGAGAGAGAAAAGAACTCAACCCTTAAAAAAATGCTACTCGTACCTCAGTAATTTGTCCCTGATGCAAAAGGGCTGGCTGAAGAATGTCAAGACAGTCTGCACCAACAGCTCCTGATATAACCATGCAAGCTAGCCGCTTGACCATGTATGGGTACTTCAGACCGCGCGAACTTCAAAGCAAAAAAGAACACAGAATGCTAAAACTCTTACAATTGCACGTACAGAGAAATGGCAATGCCGTAACAATACATCTACATCAAGATGAGATGTGGGAGTATCAACATACCTGCAATAGTCGTCTAACAAGGACCAATCCACATGCTTGTCAATGCTATGGAATCCCTAAACAGGAAGAAGCAGCACGTCATGTTAGCTGCTTGAAAGAGAGAATTGCGCACCTTCTAAAGAAACAGAGAATTAGGAATGAAACTGATAAAAAGAATTCTAGGAAGACTTCTGTGCTCACACTAGTACAAGGTATAGCATACACTATCCGTACTGAAAGTGCTCAAATGACTAGGACTACACCACAATAACACCTACTGAGTGTTGATGCTTGAGCACTGGTACACTCAAAAGATACTAGTAAGACTAGGAAGCGTCACAAGATCGGAGTAATCACAAGCGAATCTGTTCACAGCATGTTCTCACCACAGCATGTTCTCGGCATGCGCCGCTGCAGAAGTAGCAGCCCCCGCTGGAGTCGCCGCCCTTCCCCGCCTTCCTCCTGAGGCAGCTGTAGCACACCTGAGACCAATCCGAACTACTAGTTTATTCTATTCGTGGTGAATATGATGCCCTGGTAAAGGGGGAGAGGTGGTGGCCACAAGCAAATGGAGGGGCGCTCACCTCGTGGAGGAGCGAGCGGGATGGATGGGAGACGAGGGGCTGCGCAGAGTGGAGAACCTCGCCGGCGGCTATGGGGCGGGTAGCGAAGACTCCGCGGCCGGCTGAGTCCGTCAAGCCTACGCGGATCGGCAGTGGGCCGTGGGCGGCGGCGGCCGCCGCGGTGGAGAGGAGGCGCCGGAGGAGGGACATGTGGAGCGCAGAGAAGAGAGCTCAGCCGTTAGATCTGGCTCGATCGAAGAAGTTTTTTTTTTTTTTTGATATCCTCGATCGAAGAAGCTGTTCTACGAACCTTGTTTGTACTCCTAGCTGGTTCTGTGCTAAACAGTTTTGTTGTTTGCTTTAAGAGCAACGCCGTTGGCCCGGTATCCGGCGATGGACTTTTGCCCCTTCCACCGGCGCTCCCCAAGCCTTGGGGAGGTTATGGTTCCAGTCGCCCCTTAGTTTTCGTTTTCAAAATGTTTTTTTGTTTGAATCAACATGTTTCCGCTACAAATCGGCGATCACAAGTTCGGTGATCTAGTCACAAATCGGCGATCAAGTTCGGTGATCCAGCCACAAAGTTTAGCGACAAAAAACATAGACACAATTCGGCGATCAAAAGCGGCCACAAATCGGCCGTCGAACTCAAACAGCCGGCTCGTCGTCGTCCACTTGCACCACGACGGGGTCGGCCGATGGTGGTGCAGGGCTCAGCGACGATGATGCCGGCGTTGCGACGGAGCTCGACGTTGATTTCGTGGTAGAGCCTTCCGTTGGCGGAGTCGGCGTCGGGATCGGAGTCGGTGTCGGCGCTGGTATCTCGTTCAGGATGAGGTCGCGGTGGCCCATGTACCACGCCTTCACCTTGTCGTCCATCGACGCCGGGCTGCCGCTCATGAGGAACGCCAGATCCGTGTTCCTCTTCTTGGCCGCGACGTTGGTCTTGAGGAGCTCGATCTTTACGTCATGTTTCTCCATCATCTGCGACCACCTCGCCTCGCACTTCTCCTCCCTCTGGACGGCGTGAGTCTTGGCGTCGGCTATGCACTTCTCGATCGACGTCTGTAACCTTTCTGTCGCCGGTGCACTCGCCTTCGCCGCCTTCGCTTTCTTGTTTCCTTCCGGGCGTCCATCCGAGGCTGCCGTTCCCGGCGCGTCGGGGTTGTAGGGTTCTTTCCCCTTGCCGAGGTTCAGGCAAACCTCGGCCCACTTCTCGCACTTCTCGATCCTGGTGAACGCATGGAGGAACTTGAATTTGGCGTCTTTGCTGTCCTGCCGGTACATCTCGAACATCCGGACCATCTGCCGGCGTGCAACAAAAGAAAAATATGTCAGCCGAAGACGAGCGAACAATCCATAGGCGACCGAAACGGGGTTACCTGACGCTCGACGTCGGTGCCGTTCTCCGGGCGACGCTCGACCTCCTCGACGATCCCGTGCCATTTGCTGCAGGCCGCCTGGACGATCGCCCAGTGGTTTGCCATCGCTTTCTCGCCGCGCTCCATGTAAATTGTCTTGAACTCGGGGTCGCAAAGCTTGCGCTCGTCGAACGTCCTCTTGACCCTCTTCCAATAGTTGTCCGAATTCTGATTCGCGCCGGTAATTGGGTCAATGCTCACCATCTTCCAGGCTTCGGCCAGGCACTCGTCTTCTTTGGAGGTCCACTTGAGGCGAGGTTCGGCTTTGTCGGCGGCCTTCTTCTTCTTCTTCTTGTTCTTCCCCTTGGCCGCGGCGACAGGTTGTTCTTCTTCCTCCTCGAAGTCGCCGTATTCTTCCTCCTCCCCGCCGAACTCATCCCCGGCGAACTCTTCCCCGGTGAACTCATCTTCAGCCTCATCCTCTCCCCGCGGGTATGATGCCGTCGCCGCTGAACCGGACGCGATGATGTCGTCCATGAAGGCTTCCTGCGAGTCGTCACCGGGCATTTGACCGAACTCGTTGCGGGTGCCGCCACTGAACTCGACCGGATTCACCGGAGGGGGGAACAGAGGGCCGCGGTAGGGCATGGCCGGCAAGCTTGCGCAGGCAGACGAGCCCCCGTATGGAAGGCTTGTTCCAGCGCTGAATGCGGAAGGGCCGCGCGGGAAGGCGATGTTGGGGTTGAATCCGCCGTGCGGATCGCCGTCTCCGTAGTCGGGCGAGCCTCTCCAGTGGGGTGTGGCCGGTGACGCCAGTGAGAAGGCAGAGGGCAACGGCGAGAAGGGCGACGGTGACGGCGACGCCACACTTGCTTGGCTTCCTTGGGTTTCCCAAGCGCCGGGCGGCAAATAGAGGCCGTGCGGTGCAAACAGAGGCGACGGCGCAGGGAAGCACGGTTTCCCCCGCTCGACCGCCGTCGAGGCCGTCGCCACCAGGTTTGACACCGCTCGTCGTGCCTCCATCGCCTTCTCCGCCTCCTTCCTCTCGCCCCTTCCCTTGCGGTCGGCGGTGACCGTCTTCCTTCGACCGAGTTCCTCCGCCCACTCGGTGTTGCTCACGCCCTCCGGCCGCCCCCTCCCCCTCCCGGCGGCCGCCCCCGTCCTCTTCGCCGCTGGCTCGTGGGTTGTTGAATTTCTTCGGCGCCATTTGGAGGTGATTCTGGCGCGCGCGGCGAGAAATGGCGGGAGCTACGGGATATGGACAAGGAGGAATGGAGGGAGCCAAAAAAATCCGGCGGGAATCAGTGTTGTCTCGCCATGCTGGGTTCGGCCTGGGTACGTCGGATAACTTTTGGGCCAAATCCGGCAAAAAACGAGACCCTGGGGGGGCGACTGGAAGGAAAATCGCCCGCCGGCGTAAAAAAGTGGTCCTGGGGGGGCTCTTGGGGGCGGAGGGGTGCCTGGAGTTGCTCTAAGCAGGGTTCTTTCGCGGAAATTCATTTCGGAACTTGGGAGTATATGCTCCCACCGTTCGAAAAACATTTTGGAAAGTAAAAAATTCTGAACAAAAATATGACGGGTACATCTCGACGTTCTATGTGCGCACAACAAGTTTCGCAAAAAAAATTATATTTTTTTTACCTGTGTAAAAAGACAAAAAAATGTCTTGTGAAAGCCTTTTGTTAGCATCAAAATTTATCTTTTTTACACACGACACAAGAAATGTTGGTTTTCCGTGAAACGACTTCGTGAGCATATAGAATGTCGAGACGCACGTACGGAAGTTTTTGTCCGAATTTTTTGAAGTTTCAAAATTTTCTTAAAATGCATTTTAAAAACTGGGAGCATATGCTCCCTGGAGCCAAAACTCCACTGAGCCTTTTTTTCTCTGAAAAAAAGAAGCTGTTCTATCTCGTGTATACAGTACGACGGCGTGACGATCAGTACCTCTTTGCAAGTCAGCTGTTGGGAATGCTCCAAATGCGACAATACTAAGGGGCAACTTCAATGGGAGATGACCCATTTCGCGTATGTTTGTGCTCTCGCGCCGGGAATCACGGTCCACAATGTAAAACGGATCGGTATCTGCTTTTCTGTCCGTGCGGATATGAAACCCTCTGGCCTAGGGGAGAGGTGGTGGCCAGAAGCAAACGGTGGGGCGCTCACCTTGTACAGGAGTGAGCGGATGGATGGGAAATAAACGAGGGGTTGTGTGGACTAGAGAACCTCGCCGGTGGCAATGAGGCGGGTAGAGAAGACTCCACGGCCGGCTAAGTCCGTCAAGCCTACGGGAATCGGCAGCGGCCACGGTGGAGAGGAGGCGCCGGAGGAGGGACACCTCAAGCGAAGAGAAAAGACCTCAGCCGTTAGATCTGTTTGCATCTAACAAGCCTGGTATACGGCGAGTCTGCATTACGACAGCGTGACAATCAATACTCCACTCTTTGCAAGGCAGTTATTGCCTGTTGGGAATGCTCCAGAGGTGAAGTGGTCGCCAATACTAAGTGGGTTACTCGAATCATGAAGATGATATATATCCGGCTAAAATCTATATTTGTGAAGACAGTTTGGAACCCTCAAGATAATATGAGAATTCACTTTTCCAAGGCTCAAGAATTAGTCAACCATGATGTTGAGAGAGTAGTTAGAGTGGTTTTTTTTTTCCTTCTCCGAAACCGAGGCAATAACTTTGCCTCATCTCATTAAATAAAAAGAGAGTTCACATACTAGGCCAAGAGATCAAAAGAAAAAATAGACAGCGGTACGAATCTCGCGGCATGATGGAACTCAAAAGTCTTGCACCTACAAGATGCCAATTTGCAGCTTCCCCTTTGATTTTGCTCATAATATCATTTGCCATGGAACTAATGTGTCGAAAAATTCTGGTGTTACATCCGTTCTAGACTTCCCAGGAAACAAACATCACCATTGGAGTCATGGCACGTCTTCTCTAACCATGAGCATTTACCATAGCGAACCACCAATCCTTGACCATATCGTAGGTGGGCCAAGCGAGGGTGCAAGACAGATAATGGCAGAGCCAAGCCAAAAATGGCTCTCCAAATGCGAACAATGTACCTACATCTGAACATGATATGATCCGCCGACGCGGGCTCTCTTTTGCATAGCTGGCACAAACCGCAATTTGGCAAACCTCGATGCTGCAACCTGTCAGCCGTCCAAACTCAATCCTAAAGAATGAGCCACACAAATAATTTAAATTTCGGCCATGCCCAATTGCTCCACACGGCCGACTTCATGAGGAAGTCGCTCCTTTAAACTGTGCCCGGTAGGCCGAGCCAACAAATATTCCCTGGAGGGCGTGAGGATCCAAGTGATGTCATCTGAAACCATGTCAATAAGCTGTACATCCTGAAGCATGGCCCACATGTCAGTGAACCCGATGATGTGGAGAATGGATGTGATGGAGCCAATGTTTATGTTGTTGATCCAGTTATCCGGACTAAGACCTTATGAAAATAAAAATTCTTCCGCTTGGATAGGTTGAAAATGGCCGGAACAAGCCACAGAGATTGCCAAAAGGCCACGGTCCTGCCATCTCCAATTGTAATGGAAGTGAGGGCATAGAAGAGGTCCATGTCAAGCACGTCACACAGGAGATCCAAGACCACCCAAACTCGGTCCCTATCTTTCCATTATAACCATGGCGACCTAAGGGGAGCTCCTATGTATCGCTTCAAGGCGACGCGAGACGCGCGCGTCGCCTGAAGGATTTCCGCTAATGGGCCGGCCCATTTGTCGAATACTTCTTTTTTCTGTTTTTCTTTCTTTCATTTCTGTTTTCTTTTTTACTTTTTTTTAGTTTTCTTTTCCTTTATTTTCTTTTCTGCTTTTTGTTTGTTTAATTTATTTTCATTTTATTTATGATTTTGAAAAATGTTCAGTTTTGAAAATTTGTACAAATTTAAATATGTTCAAATTTGAAAAATGACAGTTTTGTAAATAAAATCAAAATGATTTTTTCAAATTTAAAATTTTCTTAAAATTGAACAAATTTTAATTTTGAACATTTTTCAACGCTAAAACAATTTTCAAATTTGAACGGAAAATGTCGGTGAACGAAAACTATTTTGACCATTTTAAAAGTCAACAAAAAATGTCGGTGAACAAAAATTATTTTGGAACAATTTTAAAAGTGAACAGATAATATGAGTGAACGGACACTAATTTTGAACGATATTTAAAGTGAACAGAAAATGTCGGTGAACGTGAACTATTTTTGAACGATTTTAAAAATGAACAGAAAATATCGGTGAACGGAAAATGTCCGTGACAAAAATTTTGAAAATGAATTTGAACAATTTTGTAATATAAACAAATTTCAAATTTGAACAATTTTTTAATATGAACAATTTTTTAATATGAACATTTTTCAATTTGGACATTTGTTGAATCTGAACATTTTTTGAATCTGAACAAATTTCATATTTGAACAATTTTTTAATCTGAACATTTTTTAATTTAATTTTTTTTAGTTTGAACATTTTGTGAATCTGAAAAAATTAAGAAAAAAAGAAAACAGAAAAAGAAATGGAAAAACGAAAATAGAAAAGAAAATAAAACAAAAAAAGTAAAGAAATTGAAATCTGAAACCTTTTTCAAAATCTGAAAAAAATCAGAAATAAAAATAAGTGAAAGAAACAGGAAAATAGGAAAAAGAACTAAGAAAAAAAAGGTAAACTAAAAAAGCCGCTGAAATGGGCCGGCCCACAAGCACCACCCCGCAGGCGACGCGGCCTGAAGCGCCTGTGAGCGATATATAGGATTTGGCGACCTAAGGCAAAGAGCTCTCACAAATTTGTCTAAGTTCAACACGCCGAGGCCACCAAGCTCGGTTGGGCGACAAAAATGGTTTCAGGCCATGTTCAATCTTCTTGAAACACTCCATGGTTCCTTTTTGTAAAACCAGATACATGAGGTGATCGATGGCTTGAGAGGTAATCATGGACTTGGCATAAGTGGTTCGGCATGCCGCCGTCATGCCACACACAAGCTTCTCGGACACCTTATCAATGAGGTGTTGGAAATTAACACCTTGCAGCCTGTGCACCAATTCGGGCTAGTCCTAAACTGCAAAACTTTATTTAAAAAATGGGTACAATACTTACTACACAACTCAAATCAGATGTGATATTGTCATCAAGATTGACTTGAGTTAGTTACTGTTTAGGAAACTAACCAAATATATGTTCAAGGATAGGACTAAAGTGTGCACGACTTGCATCGGAGCAATGATCAAATTTTATATCAGTTTACTTGTAGTGGTGATCAACCTCTAAATTGTGCTTGTCATTTTCACATGATGCACAACGTTGAGTGTGGTGAGCCAGATTTTGGAGATAATGGTGGTTTTACATATTATCTTATTGAACCCATCATTTTAGTCCCCAAATTCAAATGTGAGAAATTCTCAAAACCTTAGATGACCAAGGCATGGGCTGAACGAAATGACATATCAAACAATTAAGAGCTAAAAATGTAGCTTAATGTTGCTAACTGAAAATGATCAATACCATGCTTTAATACTAGTACCCCGGCTTGACCTTATCATTTGCTTGTGTGATAGCGATTTTTGTATTTCAGTGACAAAGTTGCCATGTCGTCTGTTGTCCTAAAGAAGGCAATAACTTATGAATTGACTGGGGAAAAGGGCTAGATATTGCATGTAGATGTAGCTCCATCTAGAAGTCCATATCCTTTACCACTATCATTGGAAGCTCAGAATAAATGCTAGCCTGGGATACATCATTATGGCGAGAAAGCTTTAGATAAAAGTCATTACTAATAGCGACTATCTTAGATGGTTATCAATCACTTTATTTGAGATAATCATTTCCACATAGTGATTTGGATCAATCGAATGCGACTGACTGAGGGAAATTATATATTCCATTTCACAAGCAGCAAGGAAATCACCCTATGTTGTGATTTTCCAAATATTCTTGGGTGTGTCTTTAAGAATGTGAGGGTGTTGTTGGTTCATGACGTCTCCCTTCTATTAAAAGGAAGCCGACCACACCACAGATTGCAAATATTATTATAACATGTCAAGGAACTGACCGAGGGCATGTACAATGGGGGTGATGCTACCCTATTCTAAGTAGGACCACATACTCCATGTATGATTTTTCTCATTGGGACTTTGCACCAAGTGTCATATTTTCATATTGTCCTTTATTAATTACTTTTAATTATCCCACATTTTAATATTCATGTGAGAATTAACTACAAAAGAAGATACTAAGAGGTGATATATTGTATGATACTTTTCTATCTTTCCTATATAATGTAGAGCCACGCAATATCTTTATTTAATGTGGACAATAATACGAAATAACTCGTCGACGTCACTATGCATGTTACAAGGTGCATAAGAAAGATAGTGTCTGTTCCATCATTTCAATCTACAAGCCATATTTCGTTTCCTTAGGACACGAGTTTGACCACAAAAAATTAAATTAGTAATCATTTGTTCAGCAGAAAGTTTATGTCATTAAATATGAACTAAAAACTAATTAGTTCAGAATATTATTTCGTATCATATAAGCCACATACCAATGGAGCAATTGTTGGTCAAATAGTATGTAGAAACTGAGAGGGTAGTACATTTATTTTGGTTACGACAAATTAAAGTTTGCATTAAAGAAGCGGAGGATATGATCTTTTATCTGTACTAGTACGTACTTACCATCGTTTCTCAAATGAAGATAAATATTCTTAGTCAAAAATCAACATTTCATAAGTTTTACTAATCATACACATAACAATATAATCATTTACAATATTTAATAGATACACCACGAAAATATATTTTACAATGAATCTATTGATATTGATTTGCTATTGTAGATGTTCATATTTTTGTCTATATGATAGTTCAAACTTACCATAAGTTTACTTTTGATTAAAAAAATACGTCTTGTTATAAGAAACAATAGAGTAACATTTTGGGTTGTTGCCTCGTCATCGTGCATTGTTCCATATGTTTACACATTCGTTGTGTTTGCGCTCCTGACATGTGCTAGAGATTTGGAGCAACCGTGTTCTTTTGTTGTTTCAGACAGGCAACATGAGAACTAGGCAGTGGCCTCCAGGGTTCGACTCCCGTTGGGAGCGAATTTCTAGGGCCTCACCCGGGTGGGTTCTACCTTAATTAAAATATCCAGGGTGCTAGTGCCCTCGGATTTTTTTTTTCCAGACATGCAACATCGACAGGTGTCATATTTTTCATCGACCATAGTACGGCCATACATGTGAATAATGACGTTATCCGATCTCCGAATATATACACAATCTTTTCTTTGGCTAAGCACAAATTAATTCCAAGTATGCCGCGATCGAGCATGCTTGAAAGTCTGGGGAAGATTGAGCTATATATAAATAGAAACCCAGGTTCCGCAGGTGATCAAATAACGTTCTTCAGTATGTACGACTGAGCTGGCTAGGCATATATATCTCGAAATCTAACTCGATCGGCATGTCTAATACTACTAGGTTAATGCAGTACTGCCTGCTCGCCGTATCTCTCCTGGCCAGCGTTGTTGCCCACGCGCAGCTCTCGACGACTTTCTACTCCACCTCCTGCCACGGCCTGCAGGATATCGTGTGGGCGGAGATGAAACACGCCGTCGGCATGGAGCGGCGGAACGGCGCGTCGCTCCTCAGGCTCTTCTTCCATGACTGCTTTGTCCAGGTACGTTCCATGACTTCACTACGGCTGTATTCAATATATTCGGACCAAGGTCGGACTGCTCACAATATATTCTGAGAGCATAGATCTTAATATGCATATGTTCTACAGGGCTGTGACGGCTCGATTCTTTTGGACGACGGCGGCGAGAAGTCTGCCGGCCCGAACGCCAACTCCGTGCGCGGCTTCGACGTCATAGACACCATCAAGGAAAGCGTGGAGGCCGCCTGTCCCGGCGTCGTCTCCTGCGCCGACATCCTCGCGCTCGCAGCCCGCGACGGGACGTTTCTGGTGCGTGCGCCGGTTTGCTTGAAATTCTGCTCGACGAATTTATCAAGCGCTTATTGTTCTTTCACTCAGTAGCTTGGTGGACCGTACTGGGATGTGCCGCTGGGACGGCGTGACTCGACGACGGCGAACCAATCCCTCGCCAACGAGAACCTCCCGGGGCCGGGCTCCAACCTCTCCACGCTCATCACCATGTTCGCAAAACAAGGGCTCTCGCCGTCAGACATGACCGTGCTCTCCGGCGCGCACACCATCGGCCTGGCCCGGTGCTCCACCTTCCGCGACCGCATCTACAACGACTCCAACATCGACGCGTCCTTCGCGAGTCAACGGCAGCGGACGTGCCCGAATTCCGGCGGCGACGACAACCTTGCTTCCATGGACGCCAAGACGGCGATGGCGTTCGACGCCGGCTACTTCCAGAGCTTGATGGACCGGCGCGGCCTGTTCCACTCTGACCAGGAGCTCTTCAACGGAGGGTCGCAGGACGCGCTGGTGCGGCAGTATGGTGGCAACCCCGCGATATTTCGAGACGATTTCGCGAGGGCGATGGTGACGATGGGCAACATAAAGCCGCTCACCGGCACCGCTGGCCAGATCAGGGCAAACTGCAGAGTAGTCAGTAGCTAGATAGCTAACGGATCAAGAGTTGAGACGTCAATATGTAGCACACTAGCAGCATGTACAGAGCCGACTTTTCCAAACGGGAAAAGTTTGGTTTTGAACCCCATGTTGCATGTTTATCAAGACCTGTCGATCGCCGGACCTACTAAATATTTTGAAGTAGCGAACGTCCCGCGGCAAGATTTAGGAAATTAAAGTGGTGTATTCCTATCTTCCGGGTTGCTCGATCTGCACATTATGATCGCTAGAGGTTTTCTGGGAACTATGGGGACTGCCATCGGTTACGTGTTGCTTATATAGCCAGAATCGGCAATGGATAGATACAAAGAAGGTTACAACTGAAAGAGAAAATAAGGGGATCAATTCTAATCTTATACAATGACCAGAATGATTTACATCATATCGTAATAGCCTAACGTGACAGCTACGTTACGTTAACACCCCTCCTCAATCACAACCTTCTCGAGGTTGAGATTGTGTTTAAATTCTTCCAATTGCCGAGCCGGTAAAGCTTTCGTGAAGCCATCTGCCACCTGATCCTTAGATGAGATGAATCTGATCTCTAGCTGTTTGTTTGCTACTCTTTCTCTTACAAAATGAAAATTAATTTCAATATGTTTAGTTCTAGCATGAAATATAGGATTAGCCGAAAGATATGTTGCACCCATATTATCACACCTCAGACAAGGAACTTGATCTCTTTGGATTCCAAGTTCTCCCAATAGTGACTCAATCCATATAACTTCAGCTGTAGCATTTGCTAGAGATTTGTATTCAGCCTCTGTGCTTGACCTTGATACTGTTGCTTGTTTTCTAGCACTCCATGAGATCAGATTTGATCCAAAATATACTGCAAAACCTCATGTAGATCTCCTATTATCTACACAACCTGCCCAATTAGCATCTGAAAAGGCACTCACCAATGTAGAGGATGATCTTCTGAAGGTTAGGCCGAGACTCACTGTTCCACTGACATATCTCAAAATTCTTTTCACAGCTGTCCAGTATACAGTAGTAGGTGCATGAAGAAACTGGCATACTTTATCAGAAAAAGCAATATCTGGTCTGGTGAGAGTTAGATACTGCAATCCTCCAACAATACTCCCGTACCTTGTTCCATCTTCAGGCCCTAGGAGTTCTCCTTCCATGACAGAAATTTTTTCTGATGCTGAGAGTGGTGTTGGCAAGGGTTTGCACGCCTTCAAGCCAACTCTGTTGAGCAAATCTAAAGCATATTTTTCTTCGGTTAATATAATGCCTTGATCAAACTTTTTTACCTCAATACCCAAGAAGAAATGTAAGTCACCAAGATCCTTAACTGCAAAGGTTGAACCAAGATCTTGAAGGAGTAAAGTAATTGCTTTGTTGGAGGAGCTAGTAACAATGATATCATCAACATATAGTAGCACAAACATAATGATACCTGCCTTGTTGTATATGAACAAAGATGTATCTGCTTTGGATGCCAGAAAACCAAGTTCTTGCAACTTTGAACTTAGCTTAGAAAACCATGCTCTCGGCGCCTGCTTAAGCCCACAAAGTGACTTGTCAAGTCTGCACACATGATGAGGTGCATCAGGATTCTCATAACTGGGTGGCTGCTTCATATAAACCTCTTCTTCCAGAACACCATGAAGAAACGCGTTCTTCACATCCAGTTGCCTCAAACTCCATCCTTTTGATACTGAAACAGCTAGAACAAGTCTGATAGTAGCAGCTTTTACAACAGGACTAAAGGTATCTTCATAATCTATTCCATACCTTTGTTTGAAACCTTTTGCTACTAGTCTAGCTTTGTATCTAGCAATAGTGCCATCAGCTTTCTTTTTTATTCTATAAACCCATTTACAATCTATCAAGTTTCTACCAATTTTATGTGGTACCAAATGCCATGTTTTGTTATCCATTAAAGCCTTGTACTCATCATCCATAGCTTGTTTCCAATTTTTATCATGCAAAGCTACTTGTAGATTTTCAGGTTCACTAGATAAACAAGATAATCCGTAACGAATAGTACCATCAGTCCGTGTTTTTGGTCTAGCGTTACCGGTTTTTGACCTTGTTCTGTAATTTGCCGCAGGTTGGGGTGCAGGAGGTATTGGTGCAGAAGATCCTCCCGCATCGGATCCCAATCCAGATCCGCTCGTGCGTGTAGGCGACAGAGGCGTTGTCGAAGATGCTGTCGGAGACGCGTCTTCGCGCGCCGAGCCAGTCGCCGTGCTCCAGGTGGCGCTCTCCGATTCGATGTGCGTGTTAGTAGAGGAGGGCTCGGGTGAGCGGCCAACCGAGGCTCCAGGCGAGCGCGATGTGGCATGACCGGGTTGGTGCGGAGGTGATCTCGCGGATCCCGATGGAGATGCGCTGCTGGAGCCTACAGCAGTTGATCCCAAGGCTGATTCTTGCGTGATCCAAGGATGATTTGCCTTGTGTTCGACGCCAGCACATCCAATATCTTGTACATGGCCATTTGGGGCGTTTTCTGCACCATTTTGCGCCAGATTTTTTCTGCAGTCTGCTGCACACAAGAGCTCAGAGTACAAGCCATATTAGAGGCATTAGGTGTCAGATCAATGCAATGTTTTTCCCCCTCATGAGACGACACCGATGGATTTTGGAGAGACTCTGGTAGAAGGAGAATTTCTCGGCGAAGGCGTGAGCCAGCGTTGGGATGTAAATTGGCAAAGGGAAATACTGTGTCATAAAAAACGACATCACGAGAATATAGACTCTACTGGAGGTGACATCAAGACACTTGACACCTTTATGCATAGGGCTATAACCAAGAAAGACGCATTGTTTTGATTGAAAAGCAAGTTTGCGTTTGTTATATGGTCTAAGATTAGGCCAACAAGCACAACCAAAAGTGCGAAGGGATGCATAGTCAGGTGTCTTTTGAAGAAGCCGTTCCATGGGTGTGTCATGATCAATAACTTTGGAGGGAAGCATATTGATTAGATATGTGGCGGTCAAGAAGGCTTCATCCCAAAATTTTAATGGCATGGATGCATTAGCAAGAAGAGCAAGCCCTACTTCTACAATGTGATGGTGCTTGCGTTCAGCTGCCCCATTTTGTTGATGGGCATGTGGACAGGAAACATGATTCTCAATGCCAATTTTGTGGAAAAAGGAATTAAGTTTTTCATACTCACCACCGCAATCAGATTGTAAAGCAAGAATTTTTCTATCAAATTGATGTTCAACAAGTTGCTGAAAATTGTGAAAAATTTGGAACACATCGGATTTTTTCTTAAGGAGATAGATCCATACAAATTTGCTAAAGTCATCGATGAAGCTTACATAATATGTGAACCGCCCTACTGAGCTAGGTGCAGGTCCCCAAACATCTGAGAACACAAGTTGGAGAGGGGCAGTAGACACACTGGTGGATCTCTCGTAGGGTAATTGATGACTTTTTGCTCTTTGACAGGAATCACAAACAGACTCAATGCTAGACTTATCGGAGCATGGAAGCTCATACTTGCTAAGAACTTGTTGAACAACTCGAAAAGATGCATGGCCTAAACGACTGTGCCATCGTGAAGCTGAAGGCTTGGTGACACTAAAAACTTGCTTATTCTTGATTGGAGATGATGATGATATGAAGGGGTAGAGGCCTCACACGCATCTACCTCTAAGAAGAACCTTCTTCGTGACCTGATCCTTGACATAAAAACACCAAGGGTGAAACTCAATAAAGACATTGTTGTCAAGAGTAAAACGATGAATGGAGACAAGATTTTTTGTTGTACGTGGAACATGAAGGACGTTTTTGAGATGTAATTGTCGAGAGGGAGTATTAACAATTGCATGACCGACATGACTAATGCTCATACCTTGTCCATTTTCCGCGTGGATTTGCTCACGGCCTTGGTATTTTTCCTTCATGGTGAGCTTGTTGAGATCACCGGTGATATGGTCAGTGGCACCGGTATCGCCGTACCAGTTCGTGTCCACTTCATAGGACACCGCATTGGCGCCCTTCTCCTCCTCTTCTTCATCTTCATTGTCGGAGTAGCGGTGCCAGCACTTCCATGCTCCGTGTCCTGGCTTCCCGTAGATCTGACAGGTGACGAGGTCGCGGTCATTGCCGCCACCCCTGCCTCCTCGCTCACGGTGTGTGTTGCCTCTGCCACCACCGTGACGTCCATGACCACGGTTGCCACCGTGACCTCCTCGGCGTCCTCCATGATGACCGCGTCCACACGATCCTCCACGCCCGCGCTGAGCAGAGTTGGCGGAGGAGCTGCCATAGATGCCGTCGGAGAGGAGCTCGATGAGGCTGCCGTAGGCGCAGACCTGGGCGTACAGATCGCCCACGGTGAGATCCTCGCCACCGTTTACTCCGATGGCGGCGAAGAGGGGATTGTACAACTCGTCGAGACCGGCGAGAAGGTACTCAACGAGCTCGTCTTTCTCGATTGGCCGGCCTGCGGCGGCGAGCTCGTCGGCATAGCCTTTCATCTTGGTGAAGAAGGCCGCCGTGGTCATGTTTCTCTCCTTCCTCGTCTTTGCGAGGGCGACACACAGGTTGGAGACCCGCGTCCTGGACTGGGAGGCGAACATCGCCTTGATCGCCTTCCAGACTTCACCTGCCGTATCCATCCCGATGACCGAGACGAGGATGTCCGGCGTGAGGGAATTCAGCAGGAAAGTCAGAACATGCTGATCCGATGCCACCCATGCATCATAGGCAGGGTTTGGCTCCTCAACCTTCTTGCCGTCTTTGTCGACGGTGAGAGTTTCAGACGGCGGCTCTGTCTTGCTGTCGAGGAAGCTCAACAGGCGAGCGTCGCGGATGGGAGGCAGAACTTGAGACTGCCATAGGAGGTGATTGGATCTGGTTAGCTTCTCGCCCACGCTGACTCCGGCTAGGGGATTGGTCATGGTGGTGAGGGAAGGTGGAGCGAGGCACATAGATGTGTTTTAGGAAGTAGGCTCTGATACCATATGATCGCTAGAGGTTTTCCTGGGAACGATGGGGACTGCCATTGGTTACGTGTTGTTATATAGCCAGAATCGGCAATGGATAGATACAAAGAAGGTTACAACTGAAACAGAAAATAAGGGGATCAATCCTGATCTTATACATCGACCAGAATGATTTACATCATATCGTAACAGCCTAACGTGACAGCTTCGTTACGTTAACACACATGTCTTCCTTCTTTACGATTTAGTCATTTTTTCTCTAGCATCTCTCCCGAAGCTGTCATGCGCCCCAGCGGCCTCGCATCTGTTTTTTGGATTGAATTTCACATTTTACCCCGCAATTCTGCATTTATGACACTTATTACCCCATTTAGTGGGAAAAATTATAATGCACCATATATCAAAATTTGAATATGATTTTACCCCATTTTGATATTTTGCATAATTCGTTACAATAGGCCGCCGGAATGTTAGGTCCATGTGGTACGTCAAAATTATGCAAAGATCGGAGTGTGTCATTGATGATAATGTCCGGCCTTCTTTTCACCATATGTTCAGTTCCATATCGTTGTTTTGCCATTTTAGAGCCTCAATCATCACCTCACACCTTTACCAACGGATATGTATCCGAAAAAAGAGATTCCAAATGTTCTAAAATGGGTAATCTAGACGATCTTACATTAGATGGGATAATTATGTCACAAATGCGTAACTAGGTGGTAAAAAGTGGAATTCATTTTTTCTTCTTCTTGCTGCTGCTTTGCTTTGTCTCGACGCCCAGCCTGCAAGTACACTACCGCCGTCACCACTCACAATCACCGGTTCATCCGCCCTGAGCACCCCAATCATGTTAATGCCCCTGCTCCATGGGATGCAAGCGAAGGTCAGCCGTCATGGAAGAGTTCCATAGACCTAGAGTTTTGTGAGATGATTCTGAGAATCTGATGTGAATGTTGCTTTAATAACTATACAAATGGTTTTGTGAGATGCCGCAAACGTTGTGCTGCCATGCTGCATACGTGTTCTGGCTTTTTTTTTAGTTTTGTTACAAGCGATGTGGATTTGCTATGACCATTGGGGATTTTGCTGCATACTCGCATTTTTTTGCTGTAGAATCATTTGCTGCATTTACTAGTACATATTGCATAATTTAATCCCCCAAACCCACAAATGGACGGAGCTCTCCATGTGTTTTATGCCCTATCGCTTACCCTAAGAAATAAAATTCATGTGTACCGTCCCGCTTTCTTTTCCCGCAGTTTCGTCATCTTCCTCCCTCCCCTGTGATCGTCTATAAAACTACAAGGAGCACTGCCGGCTTCCACAATGCCTCTTTACAATTTCGAACTCCATGACGAGATTGGATACTCCATGGAGAACAGGAAGGGTCACGCGAGCTGAAAGCGCCATGAGCTCCTATGCTTGGTATTCATCGTTGCTCCCGCGCGCGCCTCCATCACGGCCATTGCCTCCTCCCCTGGCTAGTCATCCGAGAATATCCCCTCGTCGCCGAAGGTTGCGGAGGAGCAGTCCCCACAATAATCGCATGCCACCAGGTCATTTATGGGGATGCCGCCATCGCGCCGTTGTGTCAAGGCACGCTGCCTCCTCCACAGTCGTTCCCTCCTCCCAGACTCATCGGAGTCCGTCCCTAGTGCGGAGACGTCAGTCGACAACACTAATTCGGGGTCGTCATCGTCGATGATATAACTTATTTTCAGAAGCACATGTTGATGCATGTCGTGTGCTGGATCATGGACGCCGGGAGTTCCGCGAACCCCTTTTTGAGATTCGGCACATGGCACTAGAAGGCTTCGCACGGCTTTGTCGTTGACGTGGGGAGCGTCACGGGTCATAGCACAGAGAGAAAGTGACACGTCGATCTACCCAGGTTCGGGCCGCTCGGAAGCATTACACTCTACTCCTGCATGTTTGAATATATAGTGGTCACCATGGGCAAGATGGTGGCTACAAGGAGGTATTCCGGAGGTAGATTCGGTGGTCGAGAGGAGGAAGAAGGAGAGCAGATCCTTTCAAAGGAAGATCACCTTTCACCCCACTTCTCTCTGCTATCTCTCTCTCTCTAAGTGTCTGTCCTCCAAATTATGTGTGTTGTCTCCTCTAAATTCCGTCCTTCTTCCGGGTGGTCTTCGCTCTCCCATTAAGCGTAGGGGGTCACCACAAGGGCTCTCCCGAGAAGAGTGTTTCCCTCCCCGCGAAGGAGGCAAAGGGTTTTGTCATGAGCACGGGAGATGAGGTGGCTTCTATCTCCCGCGCTCCATGTGACAAGGGTAGGTGGCTCTAACAACACCTAACACTCCATCCTCTGCAAGCGTCGTCCCGACACGGCCTTGTCGGGTGAAGACTTTATGTCCAAGCCTTCCATAGGTCTTGATCCTTCATCTTGGCGGGGAGTGCGTCTCTCCCCGGGCTTGGCGGCGTATCCGGCGTAGGTTGCGGGCTCACCACACGGGGTGATCCCCGACGAACCCATTCCAAATCCTCCTGGTGGCTAATTCCTGGGCGTCCCGAGAAGCTCCCCTTATGAGTTCTTGAGGGACTCCAGCTTGGGTCGATGACGATCTTGACGGGCAGTCCTTAGCGGGGTTGTCGCTCCCGGGGCATGTTGGCGCACATGTCGGGTCTTCAAGGTTGGGCCTTGGGTGATGGGCCCTCTTTGGCTGGATCTGTGGCAGCCCCGGTCGCACGGTTGCCAGAGAAGCCCCCGGGCCTAGTAACGGCAGACCACGCCAGTTTGCTGGGGCCAGGCCCAAAAGTCAAAAGGAGGCCACTTTGATCTAGGCATCTCCGGGTCCTGAAGCCTTATCACGTCAGGTTGACGCCTTTGCCGCGTCCCAGCGGCCCGTCGCGGGCAAAGCGACACGTCTCCTCGGGTTCCGCACGGATTGGAGTAGTGGAGGGGAGACCTGCCCGCAGAAATCACGTGTGGCAGCCGAGTGGGGTAGGTATCTTTCAAGCCCGATGTCGTAGCAATGGGACCGGGGGGGGGGGGGTCCCATAGCTCCTGCCAAAGCGGGACCCCCACCCAAGGCTCATCCATGGAGGCCCAGCATGCGCACCAGCATGCCCCGGTAACGGTAGTGAAACGTCCCAAACGTATCTACTTTTCCAAACGATTTTGCTATTGTTTTGCCTCTAATTTTCTTGATTTAAATGGAACTAACATGGATTAACGCTGTTTTCAGCAGAATTGCATTTCGTCTCTTTTTTTGTGCAGAAATAAAGTTTGCAGAAAATTTCAGAAAAAATAGAAAACGATGTTTTAGCCAAAAAGACCCACGGAGACAGAAGGGCTCCCAAAGGAGCCACCCCAGGAGAGGGGGTGGCCACCATGCGCGGGTGGGCATTGGCCGCAGCCAGGGGTCGCCCCTGGCCCTGGTAGCTCGCCTCTCGATGCCCTTTCACGTATAAGTCAACCCTGACCCTAAACAGGGAACGACTGTGATTTGAGGATTACAATTATTCATGGAGTGTTAAGGCTTTGTGCCGGTGCTTCATAAAAGGGGTACCTTAATTATCATTAGTTCCATGATTGGCCCCGCGGAAACGGGATGGTTGGACCAAAGATGTCGTGCAAGTTCTTATTACAAGCACGTAGACTATACGGAATACATGCCAATGTTTGATTGATACTTGGATGCTTTGTTACTTATTTATATGATCTATTTCATGCAATGCCCATTCATCCGTTCCTGTGCCTACGGTGCTTTTAATCAATCTGCTTACTACTTTCACTCTCATTGTTACAATTGTTATTGTTAATTTGTTATTGGTGTTACTGTTTCACCACTGCTGCCATTATATCACCGTTTGTACTAATAAATTGTGCCAAGCAAGCTTCTCTACAGGTGTGGTTGAATTAACAACTCAATTGCTAAGGCTTATAAATATTCTTTGGCTCCCAATGTGTTGAATCAATAAATTTGGGTTACACTTCCCTCAAAGACTGTTGTGATCCCCTACACTTGTGGGTTATCAAGACTATTTTCTAGCGCTGTTGGCGGGGAGCATAGCTTTATTTATAAGTTCACCAAGGAGTCATATTGTTTGCTAAAATTTATTATTCATCAAGAAGAATACTCGTGATCCTAAGTTTTTGATTCACCTAAAGTTTTAAATAAACTTGTCACACCACCATCACATCACCACACATGAACAAGCTTGCTGCTATAAGTGTGTTGTTTTCTGATGAAAAGAAGATACAACGTTATATGCAGCAAAATTGTTTCCCTTCTCATTAAAAGGTAATGCTAAAACTTGGTTTAATAATTTGTCCTATGGATCTATTAAGAGCCCTAATGAGTTTGTAAATTTCTCCTTTGAAAAATATTTTCCTGCTCATATGCAACATGTTGCTTTACAAATAATCTATAATTTTAAATAGCTGGAGGATGAGTATCTCCCCAATGCTTGGGGGAGGTGTTGTTCATTACTTAGGGCTTGGCCTAGGCATGAGATACCTAAGAATGAGCTTATTGATATTTTCTATGGTGGACTAACTGTTGAACCTTGGACATACCTAGATATATAGTTGTGTTGGTAGTATTTTCAGGGAAAGAACTGCAGATGAAGTTGAGGAGTTAATAGATAAAATAGCCCAGAACCATGATGATTGGAACATACCTGAACCTCCTCCAACACCAACACCAAAGAAAAGGGGTATTCTTTTCCTGAATCATGAAGATATGCAAGAAGCCAAGAAATCTATTAAAGAGAAAGGTATTAAAGCTCAAGATGTTAAGAAGTTACCTCCTATATATTGAAAATTTATGTGAGCCTACCACTCATCCTCCCATGGTAGAGGTACACTCTCTTCTTGATTTTAATGCTAGTGATATTCCTGATAGAAAGCCTCTTGATCAATGTTTAGATCAATTTGATAACTTCATTCTTAAACAAACTCATTTTAATATGCAAGCTCAGAAGTAGTTGCATGAAAATTCTTGTGTCGTTATAAACTTGCAGGATGTTTTGGAAAAAACTGCTAATGATGTTAGAGGGCTTGTTAAGCATTTTCATATGGTTCAAACTCACCTTGAACAAAATACTAAAGTGCAAAAAGATTTTCTTGATGATGTATCTAAACAAGTTAATAAGCAAACTTGTAGTGTTTAAACTACAAGTGGGGTTTTCACTCAAGATCCTTTATATCCTGAAGGACATCCTCAAGGAATTGAACAAGATTCTCAATTGGCTGAAAATAATGTTGCTAGTTCTCCTAAAAAGAAAAGCATACGAGAGTAAAAGAATCTAATGAACTTGATTTTGGTAAAGAACCTGTTGTGAACAATCCTAATAATATATCTATCTCTGATGCTGAAACTGAAAGTGGAAAGATAATGATAAAAATGAAAATAGTGAGGAGGAAGCTGAAACACCTACTCAACAAAAAGAACCTGAACAATTTGTTGCTAGGAAGCATGGTTAACAAGCATGATAATGATACAAAGTTGATACGGATTGTTTGCCCGATCTTTCACCGCAAGAACCACCGAGATAACTATTCTCCCAACCACGTGCGCAATACACGTAATCTGAAGAACTTGGATAGATTTAGGCGAGCAACATGAAGATAAACAACACGCGTCACGCCAAGCTCGACAACCCTTGACAGATTCAAGAGCCTTCTCGCAATTGCACTACAACTCTTGACAGACTAAAGAACCTTCATGCCTCGATTTATTGATAACTAGACGAACGCCTGAGACGCCGTCACACGCCGGTCCCTTGGGACGGAGGCAACCTTGAACACAATGTTCTACATATTTTTCGACTCCCCAAGCCTAGCCGCCGGCTCATTTATTTATAGGAGGCCAACACCTAGTCAGTTGGACAAACCCCAAACCGAACCTATCACGACTACTAAACCTAATTGAACTCTGACCATAGAAAACCGGCATGTTATATGCTCGGCCAACACAAGTGGCATGCAGGCCTAATTAACACAACCTTAGACATTACATATCGTGATAGTTGTCCTAGAGTGTCAACCGACCAACACGATGCCCTCATCATCCTCCCCTCCTTAGAAAGGCGTTGTCCTCAACGCCGGAAGGTCTTCTCCAGCGCTTGCGGCGTCAAATCTGCAACATCGCCACGCTTCTTCTCCATCCTCAAGTCTTCGCCGGCCTGCCATAGCACATCGTCCCTCTCGGCTAGCTAGACTTGTTCTTGGCGCCCTCCATGTTTGGCACCACCAACCTGATTGTGACACAGAATTTCTCGAGTTTGCAACGAGTAAACGCACCATGCAAATCACCCGAAACGCAGCAGGACAACTCCTGTACACCACGGATCTAAATAAGCTGAATACGTCGCTGATGCAACTTCCAAACCTGTGTCTCTCTTTCCCCTAAGCAGTTTGATAGGTCGTTCGTCGAAAATGGAGTTCGTATGCAAAAGTTACGCCCGTTTTGCTAAAACTATCTAAACCCTATCCGAAACCGTTTCGCAGCAGGAAAAACTGGCCGAATCCGTGTCGCGGCAGGAAAAACTGGCCGAATCCGTGTCGCGGCAGGAAAACTGGCCGAATCCGTGTCGCGGCAGGACTCCTAGTGCCAATTGGACTCGCGGCAGAGTTTTTGGCAGAAATTGCTGTCGTGGCAGGACTCGCAGTAGAGAATTCGACTTCAACTCCAACTCGACCGTGCTGCCTCAATGTGCCGAGATGCCAATCTGGACAACTCGTCGCCCTTCCCTGAAACAACTCCAGCAAAAACAAATCTGCCAATCCTTGCTGACCTGCAGATCGATCTTCAACTGGACAAACCTCGCGGTGATCAACCTAGTGCTCTGATACCAAGGTGATACGGATTGTTTGCCCGATCTTTCACCGGAATAACCACCGAGATGACTATTCTCCCAACCACGTGCGCAATACACGTAACCTGAAGAACTTGGATAGATTTAGGCGAGCAACATGAAGATAAACAACACGCCTCACGCCAAGCTCGACAACCCTTGACAGATTCAAGAGCCTTCTCGCAATTGCACTATAACTCTTGACAGACTCAAGAGCCTTCTCGCAATTGCACTACAACTCTTGACAGTTCCCTATTTTTGCTGTTTTTGTATTTCAGAAAATCACTTCTGGAAATATTCTCGGAATTGGACAAAAATTTACGGAGATTTTTTATGCGAAATAAGACACTCGAAGACCAAAGGGGAGCCTGAGGGGCCACCCACAGGGCGCAGGCGCCCCCTGCCGCGGCCTCCCTGAACCCACGGGTGGGGCCCGCCCCTGCCCCCTGGGCACCGCCTCGGCCCCCTCTGACACCTATAAAATCCAAATTAACCTAAAACGACGGGGGCGGCCATTATTTTCTAGAAAAGTTATCCCGAGGCGCCGTCACCTCAAACCCTAATTCGGGGGTGATTCTGAAGCAAATCCCGGCACCCTGCCGGAGGTAGGGGTGGAATCGAGCCGAGCCGAGCCGGCTCGTGGCTCGGCTCGGTCAGGCTCGTCAAAACTCGAGCCGAGCCTGGCTCGGCTTGGCAGTGAAACTTTTCTGAAAAGGGGGCTCGCGGCTCGGCTCATCAGGCTCGAGGCTCGGCTCGGGCGGCTCGCGAGCCGGCCACCAAACGCATCTCCTTTCCCTCGAGACCCATGTGCTACTCGCTCTCTACCTCTCTCACGATTTTCCCCTCAGTATCCTCTCCAGCGCTAGGGTTAGCGCCGCCGTCGGCAGCCAGCCCGCCACCGCCGACGCCGTCCACCCGCACCACATCCGGCATCCCCATCCTCCGAGCTCCCATGCTCCCCGCCACCCCCTTCCGCCTGCCCCCTGTTGCTCCCGTTCCCGTAGCTGCTGGTCAAGACCCCGTGGCCGTGGGTGCGAGCGCGTGCGACGCTCGGTAGCCGCGACGGCCGGCCGGCCGACAACTTCAGAAGCTCCAGGCCTCCAGTGATCCACCACAGCCGCGCACGCAAGTTCGTGTCCCCTCCACCAGGGGCGAATCCAGTAGGTAGGCTTGAATTGGCTGAAGTGTACCCTCTAATTCTACAAAATCATGAGTATATACACTTTAGTCTGACAGACAAAGGAGCAAAACCCTGTCGTTGGAGCATGCATCAGTGTTGTATTACATTTACAGTACAGGAGGGAGCAAGCAGCGATTTTGGCTGCCAATTAGCAGCCAATAGACTAGTAGAATTTGGGGCCATAGAAAGGATTTAGATTTTTTTTTATTTGGGCCGATCCTCTCTGCTGCTGCTAGGCAGCTAGCTGGTAGACTAGTAAATAGTAATGGTTGATGCGTTTGTCCGGTGTTATATGTTTTGTAAAGTAATGGTTGATGCAATAATTTGTCCACCGTTATATGTATTGATTACTAATGGATGATGAAATCTTTGTTTAGGTAGAACAAAAATATCAAAATGGCCAACTGTTTATTGTAATCGTGAATTATTACATTTTTTGGAAAGGTCATGTCCAATTTTTTTATTTCATTGAGCCTTTGAGCCGGCTTGCGAGCTTCACCGAGCCGGCTTGTCGAGCTTTCGAGCTTGGCTGGAAGGCTTAGGCTTGGCTTGTCCGACCTTCGAGCCGAGTCGAGCCCGAGCCGAACCTTGTCGAGCCCGAGCCGAGCCTCGAGCCTCGAGCTTTGTGTCCACCCCTAGCCGGAGGGGAGATCGATCCCGGAGGGCTCTTCATCGCCATGCCTTCCTCCGGGATGATTTGTGAGTAGTCCCACCTTGGACCTTGGGTCCATGGCAGTAGCTAGATGGTAGTATCTCTCTCTTATGCTTCATGTCTTATGATCTTGTGAGCTGCCTAACATGATCAAGATCGATTATTGTAATGCTATGTGATGTGTTTGCTGGGATCTGATGGATTATAAAGTTATGATCAGATTGTGCATGATCCTTATATGTTGATTTATGTTCTTGCATGCTCTATGATGTGCGTAGTTACTTTGGCCAAGTGATTGTGTGTATCTCCAAGAGAGAGTATTTATGCTAGATAGTGGGTTCATGCCCCCTTTTGTTCCTGGGCACGAGTGACAGAAACGTCTAAGGGCGAGGGTGTGATGTTGCTACTAAGGGTAAACAGCGGTGTTAAACTCTATTTTGATATTTAATATTGCTTACTCCATGCGCTTTACTTAATGCAAATGTTTGTTGCTTGCAACTTAATACCGATGGGTGACAGGCTGGATAGCGATCCCACGTTGGACTTTTTAGACAAAGATGCAGTTGGACTCAACGGTATTTGTTAATTTTCGTGATGCCTACTTAAATATTATCATGTTCTCTTTGTCATAGCTAGATTAAGTTTGTGTTATAATCTTGTCAATTGCCCAGCTGTAATTTGTTTACCCATCATATGAATGTTCTATTTACTTGAGAGACTCCACCAGTGAACCCATGGCCCCCGGTCCATCTTTTTACATTGATTGCAACCTTTATTCATCACTTTTCACCATCATCACTCCTCTGGTCCATTTTCATAATTCATCTATTTCACTATACAATTAACCACTTTGTTTTCTGCGAGACCGGAAAGATTGACAACCATTCCACCGTTGGGGGCAAAGTATTTTGGTTGAGTGTGTGCAGGTCCACGTCTGTTGAAGATTATGCGCCAGAGATCTTCAACATCACTATGTTGTTGATTTCAAGGTCCTACTGGTTCGATAAACCTCGGTTCGTTATCAAGGGAAAACTGCTGCTTGCTACATCTCCGCCTTCGCTTGGGGCACCACCAAACTCTTCATCAGTAGCAATCAAGCTCTTTTCTGGTGCCGTTGCCGGGGATCTTGGAGCTACATCAAGGGGAGTCTCACACCCTCAATCACTTTACTTTGTTTTTGTCTTGCTTGTTTTATTTCTCGTTAGCTTCTTTTTCTTGTTGCAAAATTTTAAAACCCAAAAAAATTAGTGTAATCTTTATTCATGTCTTGTTATTTTATTTTATCATTATGTCTTCCACTGAAAACACCAAGTTGTGTGACTTTACTAGCACTAATAACAATGATTTCATATGCTCTCCAATTGCTCCGCCCGCTAGTAAAGTGGAATCTTATGAAATTAAGCCTGCCTTGTTAAATCTTGTTATGAAAGAGCAATTTTCTGGTGCTAGTACTGATGATGCCGCCTCTCATTTAAATAACTTCGTTGACTTATGTGATATGCAAAAGTATAAAGAGGTAGAAAGTGACATCATAAAACTGAAGCTTTTCCCTTTCTCTTTATGAGGGAGAGCAAAAGAATGGTTATTGTCTTTGCCTAGAAATAGCATCGATTCTTGGATTAAATGCAAAGATGCTTTTATTGGAAAATATTATCCACCTACTAAAATCATACAATTAAGGAGTAACATTATGAACTTTAGAAAATTTGATAATGAACATGTTGCTCAAGCTTGAGAGAGAATGAAATTTATGGTTAAAATTGTTCCACGCATGGATTAACTATGTGGATGGTTATCCAAACCTTTTATGTAGGTTTGAATTTTTCTTCAAGGAACCTCTTGGACTCGGCAGGTACCTTCATTTCCACAACATTAGGTGCAGCAACTAAACTCTTGGATGAGATGATGACAAATTATTCGCAATGGCATACCGAAAGAGCTCCAAGTGGTAAGAAGGTAAATTTTGTCGAGGAAATTTCCTCTTTGAGTGATAAGGTTGATATGATTATGTCTATGCTTGCTACCAATCAGTACCATATTGATCCTAATAATGGCCCACTTGCTTCATTAATTCCCCAAGAAAAGGATCAAGTTGATGTTAATTTTCTTAATAGAAGTAACTTCAACAATAATGCTTATCGAAATAATTTTGGTAGCAATAACTATAGGCCTTATCCTCCCAATAATGTCAACTCTTATGGAAATTCCTATGGTAATTCTTATAATCCTAATAAGAATGTGTCCTCTGATCTTGAAAATGTTTTAAAAGAATTTATCACTTTGCAAAAAGCTTTCAACAAAACTGTCGAAGAGAAACTTGAAAAATTGGATAGACTTGTCTCTAAAGTGGAAGATCTTGCTCATGATGTTGAAATTTTAAAAATTAGAACCACTCCTCTTCAAGACAAGCCTACTGAATCTTTAAATGCTATTTCTATTCAAATTAATGAGAATGAAAGGATGATGGCTCGCTTAAAAGCTAGGTGGGTTAGAGAGAAAGAAGAAGCTAGAATTGCTGAAATGAATAGGAAAACTGTTAAAGTTTATACTATCCAAACTACTAATGAGGAACCTCCTAGCCTATTTAAAGATGATGAAATTGATTTTGATAATTTCAATCTTACTGAAGTCATAAAGTTCCTACAAAAACTTGCTAAGTCGCCGGATGCTAGTAAATTAAATATTGCCTACACCAAACATATTACCGATGCTCTTATCAAGGCTAGGGAAGAAAAGCTTAAGCTAGAAAATCTATTCCTAGAAAATTAGAATATGGATGGGAACCCACTATTAAGATGAAAAGAAATGACTTTGATTGTAATGCTTTGTGTGATCTTGGTGCTAGTTTTTCTGTTATGCCTAAAAGTTTCGATGATATGCTCAATTTAAATCATTTGGAAGAGTGCTATTTAAATGTTCATCTTGCTGATTCTTCTAAAAAGAAACCTTTGGGTAGAGTTGATGATGTCCTTATTGTTGTTAATGATAACTATGTTCCAGTTGACTTTATTGTTATGGACATTGAGTGCAATGCTTCTTGTCCTATTATTTTGGGGAGACCGTTTTTGAGAACCGTTGGTGCCATTATTGATATGAAAGAGGGAAATATAAGATTTCAGTTCCCCCTCAGAAGAGGGATGGAGCACTTCCCTAGAAATAGAAAAAAGCTTCCTTTTGAATCAATCATAAGGTCAAGCTATGCTCTGGATGTTGCAAAGGCCTCCGAAAAAACTTGATCTTTGGCATTGCGCCTAGCTAAAAGTCGTTAAAGAAAAGCGCTTGTTGGGAGGCAACCCATCTTTTACTTTCAGTTTGATTTTTAATTTTCTTGAGTCTTGAAGTTGTTGCCTCTGTAGCAACTTCATTGTATCTTTTTTTTTGTGCCAAGTTTAGCCTCTAATGCATTGAAAGTACGAGCTGTTGTTTTGCTGTCCAGAAACAAATTTCTGTCCTTCACTGTTCGAAAATCCAAAAAAATCTCTGAATATTATCTTTTTCTGAACTTTTTAGACAGCAAGCCTGATACTTTTATCTATCTTTCGTTAGCTTTGAGTTTTTTTATTTGAGCTATAGAAGTGCCTCGAAAAATTCGATCTTTACAGACTGTTCAGATTTTGACAGATTCTGCTTTTATTTTGCATTCGTCTCTTTACTGTCGTTAAATGTGATACTCTAGAGGTGGAGTGCCACATTGAGACTTACTGAATAGTAGCTAATGCCTAATAAAGTTGTTTGCAATTTGTCTTGAGTTGAACACATGTGCATTTTAATTTATGAGCACTAACCCTCTAATCAGTTTATGAGAAGTTTTGTGTGAAGGGAGAGGATAATGAAAAAAATTGAAGATGGATTAGAGCTCAAGCTTGGGGATGCCCCCATGGAACCCCCTCTGAATATCAAGAACTATCAAGCGTCAAGGCTTGGGGATGCCCAAGGCATCCCCTCTTCTTCATCGACTATCATGAGGTCGTCTTCGTTGAACTAAGTTTTTATCACTTTACATATTATGTGCTATGCTTGGAGCGTCTTTTTATTTTCAGTTTTGTTTGTTATTTTGCTGGTAATATGCTTGTTTGATCCTTGCTTTATTTGTGTGGGAGAGAGACACGCTCCGCTTTTTCATTTCAATACTCCTGTGCTTCACTTATATTTTGTTGAGTATTCTTAGCTACTGTTTGTTTGCTAGTAAGCTCTCACTTTTAGCTTTTATCTTATTTGGAGCTGCTAGTGGTTGTTATTAAACTCTCTTGTTCTTCACTTATATTTGTTAGAGAGTTGTTTTGGTTGCTTGGTTAATGTGTTAGATCGGTAAAATGCTATGCATGTGGTAGTGATATGAAGTAGAAAAAAGCCTGCATAGTCTTGTAGATCACTATGTGGATAATTTGATACTTTTCAATTGTTTTGAGACATTGAAATAACTAATGGTTAAAATGTGTTGGTTAATGGTGTTAAAGTTGATTAGTGGAGATGTGTTAGTAAAGCGTGGAGCCATACTTTTCTGAACTAAACAACCTAAGTTAACAATGCTAATGTGTCATGAATTCTCCTCAGTTGAAAATAAGTTCCTAGTGGGTAGTTACTGCAACGGTCGGGGAAGCCAACGGGGCAATTGTGTCACCGCCACGATCCCTCTCGGGGTGTCTCTAACCATTTGTGGAACATTGAAACTGCTAGTTGTTTGCAATATACAAAATGCATTGTGAGTTTTGGTTTTTTGGCACTTCCACTTCCATATTTTGCTAGCCTCTTCGGTGTCGCGCAATAGTGTCGTGATTTCCTCTTAGTTGAAAATAAGTTTCTAATGGTATAGTTACTGCAACGGTCGGGGAAGCCAACGGGGCACTTGTGTCACCGCCACGATCCCTCTCGGGGTGTCTCTAACCATTTGTGAGACTTTGATACTGTTAGTTGTTTGCAATATACGACATGCTATGTGAGTTTTTGGTTTTTGGCACTTCCACCTCCATATTTTGCTAGCCTCTTCGGTACTTTGCATTGCCCTTTTTCACATTGAGATTGGTGCATACTTCGCGAGTACATCCAACTCCGTGGGAGAACTTCGTCCTGTTCTCCTACACATAAGCCAACTATCTTCCTCAAAACAGCCACCATACCTACCTATCACGGCATTTCCATAGCCATTCCGAGATACATTGCCATGCAACATCCATCATTACATTACATGACTTGATGTCGTTCTTCATTACCATATAGTTTGCTTGATCATTGAGTTAGTGTGCTGCGTGGCTTGCCACATGTTCTACATTTTTTTCCACACTACGCTCGATCATGCATATCTCCTTTTATACATCATGTATTATTCTTATGAGTTATGAGTACAAAAAGTGTGATGATCCAATTGTAATATAGAGTGTTGCTCCTACAGTGAGGTATAAAATAAAATAAAAAAGAAGAATAAAAGAGCCCAAGGGAGGTCAAATGAGAGAGCATTTAAAAGAGCCAAGGAGGCCACCCAAAATCCAAAAAAATAGAAAAAGAGAGAGGGAGCAACACTACTATTCTTTTTACCACACTTGTGCTAGTAGCACCTACACTTCATTGTAGAGAGTTCTCATGTTGTTTTAGTAATACAACTAAGTGGGGAACTAACGTTATAGAACTTGGCTTGTATATTCCAAGGATGAGCCTCCTCAAGTGAGCTCTAGGTCCTCATGAGCAAGCAAGTTGGATGCACCCCCACTAGTTCCATTGAAGAGCTTTCATACACTTATAGATCTATGTGCATCCGTTGCATGGCAATCACTACTCCTCATATAGTGTCAAGATTATGTTGGTTGCATGTCTCATCAAAAATTATTTTGTTATCACTTACCTACTCGAGGACAAGTAGGAGTTAAGTTTGGTGATGCTGATACGTGTCAAACGTATCTATAATTTTTGAGTGATCCATGCTAATTTTGTGATGTTGTCACATGTTTCTTTTATCATATCACATCATTTTTATGCATTTTGTTGGACTAACCTATTGACAAGATGCCCAGTGCCAGTTCCCTGTTTTTGCTGTTTTTGTATTCCAGAAAATCACTTCTGGAAATATTCTCAAAATTGGAGGAAAATTTACGGAGATTTTTTATGCGAAATAAGACACCCGAAGACCAAAGGGGAGCCTGAGGGGCCACCCACAGGGCACAGCGCCCCCCTGGACCCGCGGGTGGGGCCCGCCCTGCCCCCTGGGCACCGCCTCGGCCCCCTCCGACGCCTATAAAATCCCAATTAGCCTAAAAACGACGGGGGCAGACATTATTTTCTAAAAATTTATCCCGAGGCGCCGTCACCTCAAACCCTGATTCAGGGTGATTCTGAAGCAAATCCCGGCACCTTGCCATAGGGGCGATCGATCCCGGAGGGCTCTTCATCGCCATGCCTTCCTCCGAGATGATTTGTGAGTAGTCCCACCTTGGACCTTGGGTCCATGGCAGTAGCTAGATGGTAGTCTCTCTCTCTTGTGCTTCATGTCTTATGATCTTGTGAGCTGCCTAACATGATCAAGATCGATTATTGTAATGCTATGTGATGTGTTTGCTGGGATCCGATGGATTATAAAGTTATGATCAGATTGTGCATGATTCTTATATGTTGATTTATGTTTTTGCATGCTCTACGATGTGCGTAGTTACTTTGGCCAAGTGATTGTATGTATCTCCAAGAGAGAGTATTTATGCTAGATAGTGGGTTCATGCCCCCTTTTGTTCCTAGGCACGAGTGACATAAACATCTAAGGGAGGGGGTGTGCTGTTCCTACTAAGGGTAAAACAGCGGTGTTAAAGTCTATTTTGATATTTAATATTGCTTACTCCATGCGCTTTACTTAATGCAAATGTATGTTGCTTGCAACATAATACCGATGGGTGACAGGATGGATAGCGATCCCACGGTGGAATTTTTAGACAAAGATGCAGTTGGACTCAACGGTCCTTGTTCATTTTCGTGATGCCTACTTAAATATTATCATGTTCTCTTTGTCATAGCTAGATTAAGTTTGTGTTATAATCTTGTCAATTGCCTAGCTGTAATTTGTTTACCCATCATATGAATATTCTATTTACTTGAGAGACTCCACCAGTGAACCCATGGCCCCCGGTCCATCTTTTTACATTGATTGCAATCTTTATTCATCACTTTTCACCATCATTACTCCTCTGGTCCATTTTCATAATTCATCTATTTCACTATACAATTAACCGCTTTGTTTTCTGCGAGACCGGAAAGATTGACAACCTTTCCGCCGTTGGGGGCAAAGTATTTTGGTTGAGTGTGTGCAGGTCCACATCTGTTGAAGATTAAGCACCAGAGATCTTCAACATTCACTTTGTTGTTGATTTCAAGGTCCTACTGGTTCGATAAACATTGGTTCGTTATCGAGGGAAAACTGCTGCTTGCTACATCTCCGCCTTCGCTTGGGGCACCACCCAACTCTTCATCAGTACGAATCAGTCCTTTTGGCGATTCTCTCTGGAGGGGTTCCGGAATTTTGCCCCGGAAGTTTCCTCGGAAATTTCCGGGGGTCCGCAAATTCCGGTACTTGGTCCGGAAGTTCCGGTCCAGGAAATTTTGGCTAAGACATTTTCACATTTTCTCTCTGGAGGGGGTCCGGAAGTTTGCCCCGGAAGTTCTCCCCGGAAATTTCCGGGGACCGGAAGTTCCGGCCCTTAACCCCAGAATTTCCGGCCTCCCATGGCTATAACGGTCATACTTTGGGGGAGGATATAAATAGCCTCCTTCTTCCCCAAGAGGAGGCTGCCCACTTTTTCCCTCTCTCCTCCATTGTTTGACCTCGAAAAAGCTTGGGTTTCTCTCAATCCCTCCAATGATTCTTGCCCAAATTTAGGGATTCAAGAGAGGAGATCTAGATCTACGTTTCCACCGAACAATATTTCCTCTAAGTGAGGGGAACCTAGTGGATCTAGTTCTTGGAGTTCTTTTGTGGCTCTCCTCTTTGTTCTTCCTCTCTTATTCCCCGCAAAGCATTTGTTGCTTAGTTGGAATTTGATAGTGAAGGATTTGAGCACTTGTGCTCTTGCCTTTTGCATTAGTTGCATCGGTTTGTGCTCTCGACGAGGATTCGTGGAAGTTGAATGTTCGAGAAGCTTGTTACTCTTGGGTGCATTGTGTTCCCAAGAGCTTGTGTCTCTTGGGTGCATTGTGTACCCTAGACGGTTGGTGGTGCCGCGAAGACTTCGAGTTGTGAAGCTTCGGGCAAGTTTTGGAGCCCCCAATTGAGTTGTGGGTGTGTGCCCCAAGAACGTTGTAAAGGCTCCGGATTCCTCCTTGAAGGATTCCGATAGTGGAAGGTGAACCAAACCCTTTGGTGCGGTTCATCGGAGAATAGGGTGAGGCCTTTGTGGCATCTTGAGTAGGCCTCTTGTGGCGAGCTCACACCCCTCCAATGAGACGTACTCCCTTAACAAGGAGGAACTCGGGAATACATCCTCGTCTCTGCGTGCCTCGGTTATCTCTATACCCGAGCTCTTTACTTATGCAATTTACATTGTGATAGCCTTTGTGCTTGATGTCATATATATTGCTAACACCTTGTTGTTAAATTGCTTAGCATAAGTTGTTGGTGCACATAGGTGAACCTAGTATATTAGGTTGTTGGCTTGTTAATTTAAACACCTAGTTTTATTCCGCAATTATGAAGCCTTAAACCGGAAAAGTTTTAATCGCCTATTCACCCCCCCTCTGGGCGACATCGTTTGTTCTTTCAATTGGTATCAGAGCCTCGGCTCTCTTTTTGGGCTTTACCGCCTAGAGAGTAAAGATGTCGTTTAGAGAATTAGTGCACGATCCCTCTTTTATATTCGATGGCACAAATTTTAATGTTTGGAAAACTCATATGCTTAGTCACTTACGGGTCTTGGACCCCAATATTGAGCGTATCTTAGATATAGGTTTTTCTACTCCAAAGGATTATGAAAGTATGACTTTAGAGGATGAGAAAAACTTATATCTAGATGATCTAGCTTCTAATGATTTTTGCAAATTTGTGAGTGTTGTAGTTTTTGAGTCAATCATGCCACTTCGGAACGCTCATGAGCTTTGGACCAAGCTTCAAGACAAATACGGAGTGTCAAACACTATTGAGGATGATTGTTCTCCCTCCACCTCCGGCCGTGATGAGTTCTCATCTTCATCTACTTCACCAAAATGTGGTAAGCCACAAACTAATGTGATGGTGAGTAGTGATAGGTTGTGCAATAATGATAGTGAGCTCATTGTTGATGATCTTTTATCTCTATCTTGTTGCAATGCCTCATCTTTGGACCTAAACACGCATAGCGCTATAAATGTCATACATGCTAGTGTTGATAGTCCTTGTATATCATCCAAAAATTGCATGGATAAATCTCTTGACGATATGCTTTCTTTAGCTTGTTGCCATGACAAAAATGCTTGTGTTCCCTCTAACTCTTGTATGAATAATAATGTAGAGGAAACCCAATGTGCTATGGAACAAGATGTGAACTTGAGTAGTTCTTTAATTAATTGTTCTTCTTCATCCACCACTTATTTCCTTATGGCTAAATCTTCAAATAGTAATGATGATGACAATAATGATAATGATGAAGAAAATGATGAGGATGATGATGATGAATCCTTTCATAAGAAAGGTCTCATGGTTCTTAATGCCCTTCCTAAAAATAAAAATGCTCATGATATCCTTTTTGAAATTATGGAAACCCTTATTGAGCATGGGCTTACTATTAAGGCTTTGGAAGCAAGCCTTGTAGAAAAAGGAAGGATAGAAAGAGAGGATGCGAATGAAAAGGCATCTTTAGAAAATGCCCTTGAGGAAGAGCATGAGACTCGGGTTTCTCTTGAAGAGCAACTTGAGAATATTGAGGAGTCTCACGATGAAATTATTGCTAAAATCATTAAAGAATGTGACCATGCTCATGCAAAATATAAAGTGTTTAAAAAGGAAAATGCTAGATTGAATGATGAGCTTGCCAAGTTTTCTTCTTCCATTCCTAATGTTAATGATGCTTGTGCTACTAACTCCATTTCTTGTGAAGCATCTATTTTGAAGGAGAATGTTGAGCTAAAGGCTCAACTTGAGTTGCTGACTAGCAAGTATGGGAAGTTGGAAGAAAGTCATGAAAAGCTCTCTAGCTCGAATGATGATCTTCTAGCATCCTATGCTAGTCTAAAGTTAGCTCATGAGGCTATCACTACCAAGGTAACATCTTGTGAGCCTCATATGGATAATAGCACAACTTTCACTAAAAATGCTATATTGCCATGTGCTAGTCCTAGTAGTTCATCCACTCAAAATGTTGGTACATCTTGTGATGAATTACTTTCCTTGGCTTGTTGCTATAACAATGAAGCTTCTACTTCCTCTAGTGCTATGGTTGCCACTAACCATGTAGAGGAAATAAAAGACCTCAAGGCCCAAGTCGCTTCTTTGAAGAAAGGCTTGGAAAAATGTCATGAAGGGAAGAGTGCACTTGACAACATGTTGAGTGTGCAACAATCCCCCAATGACAAGAGTGGACTTGGATTCAACTCCAACAATAAGAACAAGTCCAAGATTGAGAAGAAGAAGAAGGGCCAAGAACAAGTCAAGAATTCGGCCAAGATTACTTACTTCAAGTGCAAGCAATAAGGGCACCATGTTAGGGATTGCCCAATGAAGAAGAAGTCTCTTAGTGAGAAGAAACTAGGGAAGCGGCCTCTTGTTCAATCTCGTGCTCAACCACGAGTTGAACAAAGGCCACCTCCTAAGAAGACTCAAGTCAATGCTCCTCAAGTTGAGGAGCCTATTAAGAAGAAAGAGAAGAGTCGATGTTGCTACCTTTGCCGTGGCAAGGGTCACTTTGCTTCTTCATGCACCATCGGTACCCTATCCAACTCCATCTTAATTGATGATGTTTATTCACTTAGAAAGGATAGGGTTGGCAATGTGTTTGCCAAGTATGTGGGAACTCAAAGTGGTGTCAAGAAAAGAACCATTTGGGTTGCCAAGCCTATTGTGACTAACCTCTTAGGACCCAACTTGGTTGGGGACCAACAAGCTCAAACTTGATCAATATGTGTTGTTGGAGAACATTCGAGACTTGGCTATCTTTGAAGAATTAAGGGATCTTCATGATTATTATTTCATCAAGCCAAGTCAATTGGATTATATTGCCATATCTCATATCCTATGTTCCTTCTTGCGGTAACTTGTATTTACATTATATATACATTGAAAGTTGCTTGCTCCTTTGCATGTGTTAGTTTTGTTCCTAGCATGTGCTTGTATGTGATATGCTACTTTCTTACTTGTCTTGTTATTCAAGACAAGTATGTTAGTTGTGTATCATGTATGTGTAACTTGTGTGTTGAGCTTTATTGGATCTTGTGTGGATTTCATTTGGCTCTTTGAGATATTAATGGACTATCCCATTTTGGGGGAGTGATATGCTTTGTGCACTTCACAAACCTAAAAATGTGTGTACATGAGGCACACCACCTAGTATTGATATTTCAATATTATCTAGTTACTATGTGGTAGGTCATATTCATGAGAAATTCAAATTCTACAATGTCCATTAATTTCTCTAGTTGGATTTTATTTGCCTCTTGCTTAAATAAAATTGATTATCACATTATGGGGGAGTAATAAGCTTTGTGCATATTACAAACCTAAAAATGTGAACATATGAGGTGTTGCCACTTAGTTTTGATATTGTAAATTATCTTATTCCTATGTGGCATGTTTGCTCTAACAAGTTCCATCTTTCCTTTTGGTTATCTTTTGGCTCTCGTTTGTGTGAGTTTGCTTGGTGTGGTTTTTCTCTAATATGCATTTCCACATATTTTTTGAGAAACCATTTGTTCCATATTATTCTAACCATGGCCTTACCGGTTGGTTTGAATAGTTGAAACTACCAACAAACTTTGTTAAAATATGGTGTTTTTATTTCTTATCTCTTACCATATGATTTATCTTGTGAGGATGACCTTGGATATCTCTACTCACCGGGAAAATATTTCCTTTTACTCATTGTCCTTGGACAATTGATATACACACTTGTGGTAGAATATTTTTGTTCATCCTCATATTGGCTCTTGCGTTGAATTGCATTATTTATTGCCAAGTGTTTTTGTTTTTACTCCCATTGCCTTCCTTGCCTCTTGCACAGATCCTAATTTTCAATTGGTAGTGTTTAGTGTTGTAAATAAAATATGGAGAGTAATGATCCCTTGTGCATGCATTTGGTATTCAAATACAAATATCAAAGATAATGCATGAATCTTGGGGGAGCATTCCTTTTTATTTAGAACACTATCCTATCTATCAATATTTGATCCTTTCAATTGGCATTTGATTCTTTATCTTATGTTTTGGTACCATCAATTGGCATCACTTGGAATTTGATATCTTCTCCATAGATATTTGTTTCAATTGATACTTATTGTGGGAGTCTTGATACCTTATTTCTTTATTTTACTTTTCTTGATTTCGGTCAAGTATTATCCACTTCTTGGTATCTTTTCTCCTAGTTGGTATCTTATTTTCAATTGGTGTCTTATCAATCATGTGTTGTTTTGATTCAATTCCTATTGATATCACACTTCATGTGTTGATGTGTTTTGGAATCAATCATATGTTGATTTGATTTTTCCTCAATCATGTGTTGATTTGGATTTTGATATAATTTGGACAACCTTTTTGTGTCACACTTTGGTGTGCTCTCTTCTTGGTTTACTTGGTGTTTTCGTCCAAATTGTATCTTGTTTGGTTTTTGAAAGACTTTGCATGTATATTCTCTAATATACATATATATTATATGGCATGTTTGTCTTTCTAGTTCCAATATATAGGGGATACTCCACCGAATCCTAAATCGGCTAAGATGTGCATGAAATTCAATTTTATATCTATATGCACATATTTATGTGGAGTGTTTCCTATATATTGTAGTTTATCTAACTACTACGGGACCCAATGAGTTTGGGAACCATGTTGTACTTGAATTTTGTTTTAGGTACAACGGAGATGCATTGGATGCTTGCCTCATTCATAAGGAAGGTGTTCTCATGTGATTATTGGAGTCAAGATTTGATGATAAACAAAGTCTCATCTTCTTCATCGTCAATGTATCTCGGTAACAAGTATATACCTCATGCATACCTTTCTAGTCTCAACCTTGTGTAGGTTGCTTCTTGGCATGAAAGCTTTTATGTGCAATTGTTGTGATTTTGGCTTTTTCCTTCACTTGGTATATCTTTGTGATATTTGTGATGAAAGTGCAAAAATCTTTTCTTCAATTGGTATTATTTCTTTGTGATATTTGTTGCCTATCTCAAAGCATCTTCACCATCTCTTGTTCCCTTAGTGATCAGTGTGATGTCTTTGATATTTTTGAAGTTCATTTATATACAATGAGATAAATTTGAGCTATGTGCTATGCTTTCAAGCAATAATCTCTTTTGTATATTCATGACTTCCCTTTTGGATACCGTGGTCTCCCCTTCATCGACCATTTCATATGTGCAAGTTTCTTTGTGGATGTATATCATCAACGATTTGTCTACTTAGAAACCTATACATATGAGAGAGGTCCCCTTTTATTTGGTATCCTATTTCTTTCAAGCCACCTTGTTTTTTATCTATAATTCTTTGGTGGCTCCAAATTTGTCTCGTGAGTGCTTGTCTCATTTCTATTTGCATCTTTGCGCACTCACATTTTATTGAAGATCTTTGTCCTCATGCTTACCTTGGTGTGTATGTTGTTTTTTTTTGGCTAAATGCTCTCACTAGCTTTTGGCATTTTCAATTGGTTCTAGTTTCCAATTGGTATCCCTAAGCTTGTGAACATACTCCTTTAAAGATCTTTTTTTATCTCAGTTGGGCCTATCTTATGTTGAATCTTTGAAAATTGGTATCTCCTTATGGCTCAACCATATCTTTGGTGCAAGTGCTATGATTTGCTTTTGCTTTATGCACACTTGCACTTGTTGCGGGTTCTAGATGATTTTGGGGGAGTGAGGATTCCATATTTGTGCACTCCTCAATAGTGCATGAACATTGGGGAGCTTCTTCATTTTTATTTAGAACTCTTGTTTTGGATCTTCTCGATTGCTTTTCTCCTTTGTGGAGATGTTTAGAATGATTTTATCTTTTTGCAATCTTTGGATCCTCAATATAGTTTGATTTCCTCTAATTATTCATCAATGTATATGTGCATTTGATTCCATTCACATCTTGAGAAATGCACACCTTTTTGAGGAACTCATATTATATTGGCCTTCTAAATTTTTCTTCCCATTTCGGCAATCGATGCCAATGGGGGAGAAGTTTAGAGGGTTTAAGGGAATTTGGGTTTTATGCTTTTGTTGCATTTGCCTTTAATGCGCTTGCATCCTTGCTTGTTTGTCTTGCAAGGTTGCTTTATTCATTATATAAACCCTCTTAAAAAGGGATTGTCATCAATTACCAAAATGGGGGAGATTGAAAGTGCATGGTTGCCCCCATGTGTGGTTTTGGTAATTAATGACAATCTCTATGGACTAATGTTTGTATTAAGCTACTTGTAGGTGTGTCCATTTGCAGTGCTTGATCTCCTTTTGTTGGAATCAAGCCTAAGGGAAGAATAGTATTTGTTGATCAAGGCTAAGTGCGAGTTGATCAACACTCAAGTCCAAGTGAAGATATGCTGAAGAGGTGCTTCTCCCATGTGAGTCTTCACCAAGCGAAGCGCAATCAAGAAAGGTGGATCGTCTTGAGGAGATGAAGATCGTCATCATCGACCTCAAGTGGATTAAGCGCAAGGCAAATGTATGATCTTGATAGGCTTTCTATTTTACCGGTCTCATGATGTTAGTTGAGAGACCGGGTTATAGGATAGATAGACGTACTATCAAGAGGGGCTCTCGACCGAGTATCTTGATCGTATCGTTCGTGGAGAGCTCAAATCTTTGCATCCTTGCAATCATATTTATTGGTTCTTATTTGGCTTTTATCGTGGTGTGTCCTTGGTGCTTGTCGTGCTCGTCATGACAAGGCCAAGTTCACCGAAAACGGATTTCGTATGTGTCCTCTTTTGCGTTTTTGGTTTTTGGAGGTTTACCGGTTCGTCTTTTATAGAGAGGTTTTACCTTTCCCCATTTGGTTTTATCCTCCTTTGTTGGACTATGATGCTTTTCTGTATATTCTTGTAGAGCTCATCGTTACGATTCTAACGAGCCCAAGATCATCAAACGGAGTCCGGATGCGAAAGTTATCTCTGTTTCCGTTTTGCATTTTCTGCAGTTTTTCAGAGGGGTGGAAGTTTCGGCCCGGAGGCCGGAAATTCCGGCCCCCGGAAGTTCCGGCCCAAGCACCGGAAGTTCCGGCCCATGTTTTCATCTGAGCAATTTTGGCTAAGTCCTTTCGGCGATTCTCTCTGGAGGGGTTCTGGAATTTTGCCCCGGAAGTTTCCTCGGAAATTTCCGGGGGTCCGGAAATTCCGGTACTTGGTCCAGAAGTTCTGGTCCAGGAAATTTTGGCTAAGTCATTTTCGCGTTTTCTCTCTGGAGGGGGTCCGGAACTTTGCCCCGGAAGTTCTCCCTGGAAATTTCCGGGGACTGGAAGTTCCGGCCCTTAACCCCGGAATTTTCGGCCTCCCATGGTTGTAACGGTCAGATTTTGGGGGAGGCTATAAATAGCCTCCTTCTTCCCCAAGAGGAGGCTGCCCACTTTTTCCCTCTCTCCTCCATTGTTTGACCTCGAAAAAGCTTGGGTTTCTCTCAATCCCTCCAATGATTCTTGCCCAAATTTAGGGATTCAAGAGAGCTTGGGTTTCTACCGAACAATCTTTCCTCTAAGTGAGGGGAACCTAGTGGATCTAGTTCTTGTAGTTCCTTTGTGGTTCTCCTCTTTGTTCTTCCTCTCTTATCCCCCCCCCCCCCCCCCCCCCCCCCCAAAGCATTTGTTGCTTAGTTGGAATTTGAGACAGAAGGATTTGAGCACTTGTGCTCTTGCCTTTTGCATTAGTGACATCGGTTTGTGCTCTCCACGAGGATTCGTGGAAGTTGAAAGTTTGAAAAGCTTGTTACTCTTGGGTGCATTGTGTTCCCAAGAGCTTGTGCCTCATGGATGCATTGTGTACCCTAGACGGTTGGTGGTGCCGCGAAGACTTTGAGTTGTGAAGCTTCGGGCAAGTTTTCGGATCCCCCAATTGAGTTATGGGTGTATGCCCCAGGAACGTTGTAAAGGCTCCGGATTCCGCCTTGAATGATTCCGATAGTGGACGGTGAACCAAACCCTTGTGTGCGGTTCATCGGAGAATAGGGTGAGGCCTTTGTGGCATCTTGAGTAGGCCTCTTGTGGCGAGCTCACACCCCTCCAACGAGACGTACTCCCTTAACAAGGAGGAACTCGGGAATACATCCTCGTCTCTGCATGCCTCGGTTATCTCTATATCCGAGCTCTTTACTTATGCAATTTACATTGTGATAGCCTTTGTGCTTGATGTCATATATATTGCTATCACCTTGTTGTTAAATTGTTTAGCATAAGTTGTTGGTGCACATAGGTGAACCTAGTATATTCGGTTGTTGGCTTGTTAATTTAAACACCTAGTTTTATTCCGCAATTATGAAGCCTTAAACCGGAAAAGTTTTAATCGCCTATTCACCCCACCCCCCCTCTAGGCGACATCGTTTGTTCTTTCAAAGTGGCACGCAAGCCTAATTAACACAACCTTAGACATTACTTATCGTGATAGTTGTCCTAGAGTGTCAACCGACCAACACGATGCCAAGACGATGCCCTCATCAAAAGTTCTACTGAATCTAGAAGGTACTAGGAACCCTCACGAAGCGCAAGCCGAGTGTAACAGCCTGATTTCATTGTGTCGAGTAAATTACTATGCAATGAAATACAATTTCATGACATTTTATTCAGATGATGCAATATGTATGTATCTCTTGCGCACTAATCACAGATTTCATATTCAAATGCATATACAAACCTTTTCAATCTCGGGTGTTTGTTTATTTGAAACTTTTCAAGCTTGCACATGATATAGTCTACAGTGTTGTTTATTACACACAGTTTTAAACACGGAATAAATTTTACATAAAAAGCATTTGTAACATATTGTTAGATTATAGTGTTAGCCTCCAATACGAGTTGTACTCTTATTAGAATTGTAGTCCAAGTTAGGGTTTAGCCAAAGTCGGTTGACTCTTGTACTATAAAACCCCATGTATTACGGCTGAACCAAAATCAATCAATTGTGAGTTTATCTCAATCTTCCATGGTATCAGATTTTCGTTCGTAGGGCATGGCTCCGCCACCCAAACCTCCACCGCCGCCAAAGCCGCCGCTACCTCCATGTAATCCTCCCAACTCTCTCTTGTTCCCAACCCCAATCCCCCTCCTCTACCCTCATTGCCACCGCGCCAATCTCCCTCGCAGACACCATAGTTGATGTTAGCCCGTTCATCCCTATTGTTCTTTATCTGGCCGCCCACAATTACTACCATGCCCAAAAATGCAACTCATGCACATTTTTGTGGGTGACTGAGACATAAAAAAATCAGGCGCCTGAGGATTAGCAAATCCGTTAATTTAAAAATAGGCATGAAATTAAGCTGTTCCTCAAAAAAAAAAAAAAATCGGTATGCATCAAATTAGTACTAAAAATGGAAATTATGGCAGCGATTAATTGATTTTGGAAACTATGGAGTTGTAACCAATTTATCGCTGCCATAGTTTCCATTTCTGTTTAGTAAAACGTGATTTCTTGTTCCCGTCGACGGGTTTTACCATCCTTGAAAATTTTGCCGAAGAGCTATAAATAGAAATCCAGGATGCGGAGGTGATCCCAACCCAACCGCGATCTGGCTAGGAAAATCTCGCAACAAACTCGATCGCCATGGCTGATCCCAAGTTGACGCACTTCCTGCTCGCTGTCTCTCTCCTATCCTTCGTCGCCCACGCGCAGCTCTCCACGACCTTCTACTCCACCTCCTGCCCCAGCCTGGAGAGCACCGTGTGGGAGGTGATGAAGCAGGCCGTGATGAAGGAACGGCGGATCGGCGCGTCGCTTCTAAGGCTCTTCTTCCACGACTGCTTCGTCCAGGTGAGATGAGTCGTCGCTTCTGAGGCTCACAACTCGTACCATGAAATTCTAACGACGTGCACACATGTACTATATA